>ML436113.1:93668-179459 GCA_005239525.1 Nicotiana knightiana | reverse complement strand
AACGCCTGGCTAACGCCAGGTAGGGTCAGGGTGTTTGGCTCTGTCGCCCGGCTATCGCCCGGGTGTCTCCTTTCGCGTATCTTTCGACGTATTTGCATCTCTTTAGCTCCGTTTCCATCTCCACTTCACCTACACATGAAATAAACTCCATTAAGCACATAACAAGTGTATTTTTATCATTAATGTGCATAAAATGTAAGGTATATCACATGTTAAACTATTGAATTTAGTCACGCATCAGGGGCCTCATGTGTGTTTCGGGGTGTTCGGATCATTTCGGGCTGTTTTGCAATAGCTGATGTCGGTGTCTGGTGTTGTTCTTCGCGTTCCCGCAGAATGATTTGGCTTCAGGGACTTTGTTCTTCGTGTTCGCGAAGAGATCCTCTCGTTCGCGAAGAAGAAACTCTCTATTATGCAGGTCTGAATTTGGAGACTCATACCTCACAATCTATAAGGAATTTGAAGATAATCAAAAAGCAAAAGTTGTAGCTCTTTGTGTCTAGTTTTTATAAAAGTAAACCATATAGAATTTGGATTTGTGTACAAAAAGGTATGGCTGGTACATCATAGATTGTCCGGGAAGATAAAGAAGAAATTTGTGTTGCACAGGGCTGACTTTGGCAGCTTATATCTCAAAATCTATAAGGAATTGAAAGATGACCAAAACATGAAAGTTGCAAATCTTGATTAGTTGGAGTTTTGTACAAAAAGTTATGACCATTATACTAGAGGCTGTCTTAGAAGAGTTTGGTAATGGCTTTTGAGAGTTGTGGTTCATCGTGAACGTGATGGATGGCCCGCGAACGCGAAGAAGGAAAACTTGGGCAGAATTTAAAGTTCAAAAATGAGGGTTTTGAGTTCATATCACAAAATTTAACTGGGAGCTCGGTAGAAGGCGATTTCTGGAGAGATTCTTGCATGGGTGTTTGAGGTAAGTGATTTTTACCTAATTTTGGTTAATTCCCATGATTATGTCTTTAATTTCAACATTTAAATTAGTGATTTAGAGTGGAAAATTGGGGAAAATTTGAGAAAAAATTCTTAGGCCGAATTTTTGGGTTTTGATTGAGATTTTGGCATCGGATTTGAGTAAATTTGGTATGGTTAGGATCGTGAGTGAATGGGTGTTCGTAATTTGTGATTTTTACCCGATTCCGAGACATGGTCCCGGGGAGGCTTTTGGGCATTTTTTTATTTTCTTCCCTTAGCTTCGAATTCAATAACTAACGTAGTTATTTGTAGTATTATTTACATTATGCAATTTATTTGATTAGATTTGGACCATTCAGAGTTGGATACTCGTGGCAAGAGCGTGGTTTCGGGTTGGGTTGAGCGATTCAAGGTAAGTATCTTGCCTAACCTTGTGTGGTGGAATTGCCCCTTAGGATTTGAGTCTTCTATGTTGATTGTAGTCCGTGTACGCGAGGTGACGAGTATGTGCTCGGACTTATTATAGAAGGTTGACCCTTTTAGGGTTCTTAGGTCCTTATATTCACCTTGTATGAAGTTGTTCTTGATACGCTTGAGTTCTAAATTGTTAGTTTCACCCCTACATTCTTTGATTAGAGCTAATTGCTTTAGGATTCACCCTTACCGCCTACTTGACCCCGTTTGACTTAACCAAAGGTTTTACCTCTTTTATCGTCATGCTATATTTTCATAAACTGCTTAAAATTAATTGAGTTGTTGAAACTCTCTCATAATTGCTCAATCTCATAAGGGGTTTAGATAACTTATATCTTAGTCGACTTGTCCTTACTTGGAATTATTTGACTTGTATTTGCTTCTTATTTTTGACTTGAATTTTGTTGATTTGTTGCTTTGTCTTGTTTTTCCCTGGTCAATCTGTTCTCTTTACATTTAGTATTCTTTACCGTGATTTTTCCTTGTGAACGATGTTCTGCTGTTTCTTTTTGAATTGAAGTTCTTGTATTGATTTATTCGCCGTATCTTGTGTCATTCTCATGGTTGCTTTGTATTTGATGTGGTGATGTACGAGTTTACTGTCGTGCTATAATTGTTGACTCTGTTTGTTGCACTGCATATTTAAATGGGGGTACTACGGACGTATTCTAGGAGATCCCCATGTACTGCATATTTACTTTGGGACTACATACATATTCGGGGAGATCCCTATGTACTGCATATTTAAATTGGGGACTACAAACGTATTCTGGGAGATCGCCCTTGTACTGCATATTTACTTTGGGACTACGGATGTATTCCGGGAGATCCCCCAGCACTGCATATTGTTTTGTGACTATAGACATATTCCGAGAGATCCTCTGTAGTGTGTGATAAATTAGAATTACGGGACGGGATCCCGGTAGATTTCTATCAAAGGAATTATGTTGAAAGACAATTATTTGGAAAGTATATTTGAAAAATATTTATCCTGAATAAAACCATGTTTGAAGGACATTCCTTTGGAAAGGTATAGTTGCAAAACATTTATCATGAATAAAACTATGTTTGAAAGACACTCCTTTGGAAAAGTATATTTGAAAAATGTTTATGTTGAAAATTATTATGCTTGAAGGATATTTTCTTTGGAAAAGTATATTCAAAAAGATTGTATCTTGAAGAAAATTATGTCTGAGAGACATCTCTTGAGAAAAATATATTTCAAAAGAATTTCCCTTAAAAAGGACATTACCTTAAAACTTTCAATATAAAAACTTGTGGGTGAAAGTTTACACTCGAAGATTTTTGACCATTTTATTGGGATTTTGTGGCTAAGGCCTGATGTGGAGACTAATGCAGTGATGAGTCACTGCTTGAGAGCAGACACTTTTGCCAATGCATCTTTTTTGGCCGCAGCGAGGACGTCCATATGTGCCTTCCATTCATTAGATTCGGAGTTGACTTGGGCAACCTCGCCCCGAAGACGTTCCAACATTCATACCTTCTGCTGCAACTGACTCATTGAAGTGTTAGCCTCCGAAGACACGAGAAGGAGCCCGTATTTTTTCAAAACAGAAGTTACCCGCTTCTCTACTTGTCCTCATACACACTTGCTCTATCCAACTCAGATCGAAGATGCCTCAACTCCCTTTCTTTTTTGTCACATAAAATCCTAGGGGACTTCTCCTCATTCGAGGACCTATGCAACTCGGCCTAACAGCGACACATCTCAGCCTTAAACTTGTCGAAGGCCTACAAAAAGGAAAGTTCGATTAGATAAAAGAGGAAAGTATGAAGTTAGAAAGGTTGTGGAGCTATTAGAAACTTACAATTGAGCAAATCTGTTGAGCCTCCTAGAAGATCAAGTTTGCATTTGCTGGTTCGGCCTCATCGACCCCAGTAAAGCAACCCTGAAAAGGGTCATTTTCACTCGAGACTCAGCCTAATTTGGGCGTCATCAGTCCTGAGCGTCTCTTATAGTATTTTCAAAAAAAGATGGAAATGACGGTGAGCGACCTAGTGTCACGACCTCGGGGAAATCACCCGAGGCGCTCTGATTGGGCTGAGGTGTGTCGAATCCCACTCCCTTCAGGGTATTTCCCGAAGTATGAGAGGCTGTTGCCAAGTCAGGTGATGAAGGGCCTTCATCCCTTCTTTCTTTTGGAATTCCTCCCTCGAGGCTAGGGGACTCGGTTTCGACAGGCTTAACAGCCTCGGAAGGCTTTCTGGTTTGAGTCACCAATGTCGAACCCTCTAAATCATCATCATCATCGCCCATAGGGCCGGCGGGCAAGGTCAATGTTCCTCACTCGGATGAATGGTAGGAACTCCAAGGGGATGAGTCGATGGTCCTCACTCGGATGAATCGGCTTATCCAGCCTTGATCCCTGTCCTCGCAGTTACTAAAAAGAAGGATTTGGTGGACAAACATTGAAGCTTGATTAGACCTCGAAAATGCTGAGGTCGATACAATCGAATAAGGTGGCTACAGGTGAACTGGATCCCAGCCTTTTAATCAAAAAACCTCATCATTAGCACGATCCTCTAGAAGGACGGATGAATCTAGGCTAGGGTACCTTGGTACCTTTGGAAAAACTCGAGCACAAGTGGATCTAAGGGACCTAATGTAAAGGGATAGGTATACACGGTAAAAAACCCCTATACATAGGTCGTAATATCCTTTTCACGAGAGGGTATTTGCAGAACGACCTCTTCCCCCAATCTGAACTCTCTCTTAACATCTTCGAGGCGTCTCTCCTTGATTGATCTTATATACCTCGAGGCATGTTCTCGACGGCCAAGGACATCGGGGGCTTTTATGTGGTAAATTCCTTCGTCAAGGAAAAGCTGCTCGGAATGAGATCATTGAGCACCGGCGGTTTGCCACCGGCCGGACGGGAAATAGAAGTGGAGGTTCCTTCTTTCTTAGGAACAAATTTGGATGTTTTAGTCATAATTTCTTTAGAAAAAGGAAGGATAAGATGAAAACACCAACGTAACTTTGAACTAATACGGTGGAAGAACTGGTGGTGAAAGGGAAGTTATAGAAGAAATTGTTGCTGCAAAATGGTAAAGATCTTAATGAGAGAGGGAAGAAAGTATATATAAGAGAAAAACGGCGACTGTTCATTGATATTGATGGCCAACCGCCCCTAACAGCCAATTATACCTTTTGGGGAAGAGAACCAGCGGGGCGCTTCAGTCATTTCAGCACCTGTGTCATAGGAGTGATGTCATCATAAAGAGCATCGAAGGGTCGAGAATTCTAAATAATTTCTTATCATTTCATTCTAATAAACGCGTGGACTATCTGTATGCGGCTGAAATCGGAAGAGCCCGATTTTGAGGTCTCTATTATGCTTCGAGCTCGAGCTCGAAGGGTTCAAGGTAAAGTCGAATCCGATCCCAGAATGTACATTTCGGAAAAGAACATTGAAGGCCCATCACGGCCTACCTCGGAGTTGTACAAAATCGATGACTGTCATGGAACGACGGGAGTTTTCCAATGACACGTGGTTAGGACTAATAAGGTCTGCAAGGTATAGTACAAATCCGTACTAGGTCGTTACACAGCTGTACCAATAGTATTCTTTTCCATAATTAGAAACGTACCATATTAGGGTTTTTCCTCTCCTATATGAAGGGGGCCCCAATCATTTTGAAAGGCATGAATTTCACTGCAATAAAACATTCTACTCTGCTCTTTTTGTTTAGCATGCTCAACATTACTCCTTAGCTTTATTCTCCATTTATTCTTCTTCCTTTACTGTTCATAATTCACTGCTAAAGTCTAAACTCGAGACCCCCGAGATTACTGAGTTCAGGGCTAAGTTATTGAGCTCGAGGCCTCCAGTTTTGTGACAACATTGGTTTGGCTATCATATTCTTCTTACTTACACTTATGTTTCCTCGATTATTAACTAATATTAGAGTAAATCACATATTTTTATAACCACAAATCAAATATAATTGTTAATACCATTTTCGAGGTAAACAAGTATCTCATACATTGTTCACCTTTACCTCGCTTACCGTAAAATCTCGCATCATAAGTCTTATACCTTTCATGAACTCCCTTCCACATAGGTATAGATCACATCCATAACTGGAACTCTATTATAACACTTGCACCTTTGGTGCATACACAATCTGGTGGTAGCTTCATACTGACATCTTATAAGGATGGTACTTGTACTTCTGATATTAAGAGTGATTTTGCAATGTTCTCAATCACGATTTCTATAATTTTCTTGATCCAATAATCAGACTTCTAATTTCCTTGGTTGATGTAACTGTTTAGCTTCCTCTTCCCTTTGAACAACCTTCATTTAGGTTTAAGCTATCTTCGAAATCTGCAGCTCATGGTATTAGTTATTACTTTAGTCTTTTATGGATGCTATAGAATATCCATGATACAATCTTCTAACAATTTAATCCTTTGTCTACGACCTGGACTCAATTCTTTCTTTCAACTTATAGCGGAGTCTCGTACGATTGTATAATTGTCAACATATATGGTGCATCGATAATACCCCTGAGATCTTAGGTGCATTCATAATGTAATTATCTCTAGATCATTGATCGAATAATTCCTTTCATTCCTTCTCAACTTTATTTAAATGCAAACAATCACTTTCCCTAGTCGTCCTGCCACTTGTTGCATGAATACTTGACTTATCTTAATGCCTACACATATTGGAATTCTATACAACCCATATGATCTTAAATAACACTTCTAATTTTACATCTCGTTCATTAGCCACGATAGGTGCCACTTTCTTATGGAGTCCATACAATGGTGTTGTGAGACTGTTGTTACAAGACCAATTCCTCTTTAGGTAATTGTGCTTAGGCTGAAGCCTTCTTCCTTATTCCTTCAGCTAGTCTTTCGTGTTACTACTTAGGGAGGACCCTCTTATTCTTGTGAAGCTGGGAGCTTATTACATCATATACTAGACGAAATTGTTTATGCCCCCCTCACCTATAATTATCCGTAGTTACTTATCTCCATCCCCTCGAACTCGTAGAGCTTCTTCTGAACTAAAGTTTTGACTCTCTTCCCGGTGGAACTCTCTTTTATTTCCGTAAAACTCATATAGTACCTTTAACTCCCCCAACTCTTAGCTGAATATTTCTCAAGGATCACGATGCCATAACTACGAGACTCAATTCACTATGTTAGGTTTCACTATGTTTATCTAGCACGATCTGCTGATTTATTTCTATCCTCTTGTTTAGTCATAACTAGCCTCTTCCTGAATCAACTACTAACTACTCGTTGGCCCATTCTCATATCAATATTCCGCATAACCTTTATTGGGTTATTTCCTTTGTCTTAACTTATGTCTCACACTTTCTCCTTAGTTATCAATAACATCTCGGGCAGGAACCCTTACTTCCTCTCCTTGACGTCGTGCTTGCATAATGTTCTGGAATCGTACCATATCTATAGGATTTGGGAAAGTACAAGCTCATTCCTTTTCATTTTTATCACATTTTTCCTTTATCATTCCATAATTACTGGAGCCATTTAATTCTTACTTAATACCACATCACTCCATATTCCCCCCGTTTATGGGAGTACTAATTTTTAGTTCTACGACGATCTAGCTATGGATGTTTTACCTCATCTTTGGCGTCCTTTCATAAAATCAATGACCCTTACTCACCTTGGGATAATCCTTCTGTATCAAGGATTAAAAAGTTCCTTACTTATGAGGGTGACACTTAGTATAACTAGCACATACAGTCCCTTAAGCTTAACTCTGCTCACATCGCTTGCTTTAGGGAACTGTCTTCCTGAATGACCATTCTCTGAATTTCACATAAGTTGTCTTCTGTTATCGCGGAAATGAAATCTAAAATTCTCATTATATCGACCATTATCAAACCACTCAGTCCCTAATTCATGTTTAGTTTATCTTGTTCACCAATCCGTACTAATTTCTATTATTTTGGGATCTAAATTTTTCTTTGGTAACCATGTTAGAGTCATGAATTATTTTTCAAAATGAATATATGACTTTATGGCATGTATGCTTTTGTTGTCTCAAGGCCTGTCACCTCTCGTATTTTCTTTCACTTGACTATAGACTCTATAATACTATCATGTTTTTTTTATCTACCATCATCATCCACGTACCACATCTTACTCATAATGCTTCATATACCCTCTTCTTATTTTTCGCTAACATTTATGTCTATCACTTTATTCTAAAAACTCAAACAAGACATTCTTTTGCTTTTAGCACCCCTTGCTCTATCAACTGGATCTTCGGGTTGCCTAACATTCTTTCTATATTAGGGACGGGAGCCATACTAAGGTAATATTTGTTCTTTCAAGGATTCCAGTGCCTATCTTTGTAGTACTCATATCTAGTTGTACTATTATAGAGCGCATCATCTGGGTGTCTCACATGGAGATCTATTACATATTCATTGTCCTTTGGAAATGTTAACTAACGCAAACAATCCATCCATCATCTTGGATCACTCTAACCCCATCAGGATCCTGATATCCGTCCTTCTCTTAACTATTTCTGTTAGTCCCCATAGGGCATAACTAAGATGGGTGTGGACATTTGTACATACCTCTGTTGCAGTTGAAGATAACACAAAATACTTATATTTCTCTGCCTGAATGTAATACTGATAATCTTCATTAACTGGCCGCCTCATTCCATTCTTCATCTTGCTTCTTTTACTTGTTGCAACTTGTACCTTCTGATTCTCTCATTGATTTTCACCATATGGGTGGATAGATATTCTTGAATTAAGGCTCCTTATCAAGAAGCTTATGCATATTAATACACACCTGATCTTCTAAAGACCTTACATTTACTCATCATCAGCATGATGAAAAATTGAGTTCCTCTGACTCAACTCTTCCACCGCCACATTCAATCCCTTACCAACCGCCTTTCTAGATGTAGGCATCATCGTATTATGAATAAGATAGAGTTTAGGAAATTGAGTTCTTACAACTGAGCTCTACCACACTATCTAGAGTAAGAAGAAAGAGTGACAGTCCTAAATTCCCTGTAATCTCCTGCTTATAAGTGTGGTGCAAAACACACACATAAATAAGACTCTACTAGAAATCTTGTAGACTCCCTGGGACAGAATTATTATGATACCACTTTCTTTTGTCATGCCCCGAACCGGCGGAGGCGAGACCGGCACCCAGTGCTTCACCAATCCTTGCGTACCAACTTGCGACTAAGGGACTCTGAACATATAATGCCATACTTTGGTCATGGGCCACATTGCATGACAATTTCGAGTAGTGACTAAACATAAAATAAAGCTAGGACGACAAGGGCATCATAACTAATACGGCTGGCAAACCAACAAAATATATATAAAAGGCCTACAAGCCCAACATACTACATTAACTGACAGGATATGTCTATGAGTCTCTATTGATGGATATATTGTGATCGAAAAGGGCCCCGACCTAGTCATTGCATACATATATGTATACAAAGATGTACATAAATCTCTAGACCCAGCAACCCCGAAGAGCATAAGGCTTACCGATCAAGCTGAACTCTAGCAACACCTAATGAGGAGGTCTACCTGTTTGTTTGTCTGAATCTGCACGCATGAAATGCACATCCCCAAGAAAAGGGATGTCAGTTCAAAATAATATACAGAGTATGTAAGGTAATATACTTAAAGCTGAAACTTAACTGATAATATAATAACTTAAAACAACTAGGAGTCAAAGATAATCTGAAGATATGCTTACCTGTTGATACTGACTCAACTCTCTCAATATAGTAAGTAAAATAGTTGTCCGGCCTTATAAGGCTCAATATATATATATATATATATATATAACTGCTCTACCATAGTAGGCTCGCTTATAGGCGCTCGGTCATACTAGGTTCTGTATCTCGACCAACTGGGCTTACTCATAGGCGCTTGGCCACAGTAGGTTCGGTATATAACATACCATCTGATCGGAGGTTTCCAAATAGGGGCCTGCCCATCTATTATAGCTCTATAGTAGTGAAAATACTGTAATACTGTATATATAAACTCTCTTCTCTCTTGACTGGAAAAAGACAATAGTCAATTGAATATAAAGTCACGATAAGGGAGAACACTACAACTTATGAGACTAGGATAATGTATATAAATTCGGGAGTATGAATTTCTCTCTTTATGTATTTTTTGAACACATGTAGTTACTAGATCATGCCAAAATGAAGGAAAGTTTTAGCCTTAACATACCTGTGTCGATTCTCTTGACAATCTCTCTAACACACACCAATTGCGACAACATGTAACGGCGGGTCGAAGTAGGGGAAATCCGTATGATATTTTTGAGAAAGCTTGCAACATACTTACTTAGAATCGCAAAATCCCGTTATTATTATGCTAATTAGTTTCATATGAATTTTTTTTATTGAAGAACTCACGTTACATGTTCTTGTATGAACTTTCTCAAGCAAACTCACGTTACTTTAACTCAGTTTGTAAAAGAGTCAAATGAATCTTGTTTTTTCATTTCCATTCGTAAATATCACTTAAAGACATATGAAAGTCTTTTACAACTAAGATTTGTGGGCCCCATTTTCATAATGACTAAGCCACCCAAAACTCACCTAACTTTGCCATTTTGCAACATAATTCATGAGTCATTACTTATAGTGATGGGCTGCCACATAAATATTTATAAGGCTTATCCAAAAGTCATCCACTTAATTCCTTAATCAATTCATTAATCCCCCACTAATTCAATAAGTAACTAATTATCTACATAATTAAGAATTATCTTAAATTACTTATAATACTACTCACTCTTTAACATATTTTATACATTTTGCTATCATGGTCATGTGGTACCTTGTATGCCACTAGTCCATAAATACAAAGTATTGAAGCTTGGACCGTATTTCATCTCAAAATGTCAAACGTTGACGAAATTCATTTTCTTCGACTTGCTTACCCTTTCATCATCTCGAATTTACTCATCACTTATTTGAAATAACATAATGCTTATAATCTCAAAATAATCTCATTTGCCGAACTTGCATCGATTAACTTACGACGAAACTTTAACGTAAAAAAATGCGGGATGTAACATCCTATTTCTGAGCTTTCATCAATTTACTTATGGTGTACTTTCAAGTATGAAAACATGGGGTAAAACAAACCCACTCCCCACTCTCTTCTATCTTCAACTCACAACCTCCCCACATGTCTTAAGAATACATGAATGCAAGGTAAGCACTCCCACCCCCAGGAATTACCTTACTAATGGCTCATTCTAGTCATATTTCGAAATTAGGAGTTTGGGTGATAGAATCTTACCTCTTAGGAAGAAGACTTAGGTGCCTCTCTTGATAATCTTCAAGGTTTTAAGTGAGAATTAAAGAGCAATTTGATGAAGATTATTTTCTCCCTCTAGGATCCTCTCTCTCACTCTAAAAATATCATTAAATAGGTTCAAAATGGATTTATGTGGGTGTTTTAACGAGATAGAATCGGGTTTCAAAAACATAAAATTAAGCTCCGGAACAGGTTCTCCGCTCACATATGCAACTGCACAATGGTTATCTGGTCCGCGAAATGACCACGAAAAGTGGCATGGGAATTGGGTTGGTGTGCTTCATTCTGCGGCTATTATGCGACCCGCAGACCTGCTATGTGGTCGCATAATGTGCAGCAAAACCTCCCTTCACAAAGGTATAAGGAAGATTATATGACCAAAGTGCGGCCCACGAAACGGTTATGTGGTCGCATAATTGGCCATATAATTTACCTTAAAATTGGCCAAAAAGTCTGCTTCACCCTGCAGCCATTATGCGGCCCGCAGAGTGATTATGCGGTTGCATAGTGGGCCGCAGAAATGCCTAATTCTGCAAAAATATATCCTTCAACTCCCAATGTACTGTTCAATCCAAAAAGTCTGAACCTCTACACCTACTTCGGCATCACAGAAATCCCGATTTTTAGGAAATGTTTTATGAGGCCTTACATATAAGGGTAATGTGACAAGATGGAAGGAAACAAGTCGTACCTTTGGTTTCCAACGTGGTCCAGTACAAAGCAGATTTTAAGGGAGATGTTCCATTCAAGTTCGAGGCACAACATACGTGGAACCAAATGATCATCGTGGAAAGAGAAACTATCAAGCCAGACAGGTATCACGCTATTCATATGTACTACTATCTATCATGGTTGGAGGACGGCATAGTAGGGGATGTCAAGCCAAGAGTCAATCTAAAAGATAGGATCATAGACGAAGTGGCTGAGGCACAAGTTAAGTACAAGAGACTACACAAAAGGGTGTTTGAGTCTGAAGCTAAACATTTGGAGCAGCACAAAGTGATCATGGATGCCATAAGGGAATAGAAGGTGATTACCACTAAGTCGATAGAAAGATTGGAATACTTGGAACAAGGACTGATAGAGCTAGAAGGGAAGATGAGAAAGAGACTCTCGGACTGTCAAGGCATGAACAACGATGAAGGAGGAAATTTGGAAAAAGCTTACTTGCTGTTGGATATACGCGATCTGGGAAACTTGATTGATGGGGTTAAAAGGGCCAAGCATGGATAAAGTCCTTCAGGGACCTAGTAGAATAGGATATAATGTTTTTTAATGCTTTCTATCTTAGATTAGATTTTGATATAATAATGCTTGATGTCATTAGTGACTTTATTATTTTTGTCGAATTAGTGAAATTTTGCTTGGCCTATTTTCTCCTTAATGAAATGAAACAAAGTTGGCATCAACTTTCTCCAAGTCTATGTGTCACTTAGGCCTACCTCGGGAACAATGAGATCCCCAAAATTAGGACGTGAATTATTGCATTACTTTATGAAACATGTTTAAATACTGCGAACATTTTTTTATTTTCACCTTACTAACTTTGTTACCTTTTTCTTTTCCTTTTTTATTATTATTCCCATCCCAAAGGTTGGTTTATGCATACTGGCGTCATCAGCATACCACACTAGATCCAGAGGTCCTCCACCTCCTCCTACACCTAGATACCCGAAAAGCAAAGGAAAATGGAAGATGGATGATTTAAGTGTCGGTAAAGACAAAGCTACTGTGAAAGAAAATGTGGAAACTTCAAATGGCAGAAGTACTCTGGGGCAGAATTAGCCGGTAATACGTTAGGAGCAGAAAATTCTGGAACTACAATATGAGCTTGAGCAGGTCCGAAATATGGAAATCCTCTCCCTCACTCTCAATGTTGCCGACATCAACCAACAAAACCCGACTACCTAGAACCAAACACCCCTACAAAACCCAAAAAACCTAAATCCACCACCAAACCCTCCCGTACCACGCTAGTATCATAATTATGCACCCCCAAAGAACCTTAACCCACCACCAGTGGAAATCCCTCAATAAATAAACCATCATCAAACTCAAAACCTACAAACCAATACTTGTCACGCCCCTCAAAATGCACCTCAACCCACTCCTGATCCCTGTAACTCGACCAATGACCTCTTGTATACCCAGGTCTCGTGAACTCGTCAAAGAAACACAATATATTTGGAAATGTTACCCCATACCCCACAACAAACCTTATACATACATGAACCAACTGACAAGGACATGCTCATTTAAAACATGGCGAAGGAAATCAAGAAGCTCACAGGGAGAGTCAGAAATGCTGACGGTGGGAAGGGCATTGAAGGTCTAAACTATGAGGACCTGAGCATCCAGTGGGATGTGGAACTACCAGAGGGTTACAAACCTCCTATGTTCAAAATGTTTGATGGTACTGGTGATCCAAAGGTGCATCTAAAAACATATTGCGACAAGCTTGTAGGAGTGTCACGCCCCAAACCTGGGGAGCGCGACTGGCGCTCAACCGAGTGAACCGGGTCAAGAAATCCTGTTGAATATTTTCTAGCTAAACTCGCCCATGATTTAGAGAGAACACATATCTTTGTTAATTAAACAATAAGGAGATCATGTAGACAATACCAAATTCATTACCATTAGTTACTTCATATAATAAGTCTTAAAATGCACACATTCTCATGGTTTGAAATGGAACAAGTGATAAAGACATAACATAATTTGTTTGACTTTCCCAGCACCCATATACACCCACACTATGTCTACATATACCCTAATAAATGCTAGAGTACAATGATAGTTCAGTCAACAAGGCACTGTATATACCTCGAAACATAGTAATACAAATGATATAAAAGATGCACAACCCCGGAATGATATGGGGCCCAACAAGTCAACTGCGATGTTTAAGTACCGCTATCACTGGTCAGTATCCTCCGTTGTGGAACCACCTGAGTCCATTAAGGATGAAGTGCCCCCGGCAAAAGGGAAGTTAGTACATGCCAAATAGTACTAGTACGGAAACAAAAAACCTAATCAAGAGCATGGAAATATAGCATGAGTATGATGAATCAGAAATACAATAGAATAGCATAGATAACCCTTAAAAATCCAAAGATGATTTATCAAGAGCTATCAATAACACTAACAAATTTTTAGATGAGAACCTCTATAACAATATTTACACAAAAAGGCCCCGTCGCCTCACCCCAATGTATGCGGTGGAGGAGCAAGTACAATACAACAACTCTACTCAAGTGGCTCTGCCGCATCACCCAGATGTATGCGGGCGAAGGTGTAACAACGATACCAATACCTACAAAAAGCGGCACTGCCACCTCTCCCTAATATATGTATGTGGGTGGTGGTGTAACAACATTAACAAAATCCTACACAAAGAAGCCCTGCCATTACACCTAAATATATGCGAGTGGAGGTGTTATTCCAATCACAATCTGTACACAACGAACCCAAGGGTTTTAAGAAAATTTTTATGGGGCCTTACAAGGGGTGGGTAAGAATGAACAAATCTGTAAGAAACTGTTCATGCGAAACCTTACATGGGACGCTTTGTCTTGTTATATCGGTCAGAACCCAAAGAAATGGGTTAATTGGGTGAGTATGGCATCAAACTTCATGGATAGATTCAGGTTCAACACAGAAAACGTGCTAGACATTTTCTATATACAAAACGTCAAGAAGAAGCCGAAAAAAACCTTATGTGAGTATGCTACTCGTTGGAGATCTGAAGAAAGAATCAAAAGCGATTTTCAAGGTACTTCAGGCCACAAATAAATCTTTGCAATTAGGAGGTATTCCAAAGAAGAAGGATGTGGGTTCCGTGATGGTAGCCCAGGGCCCTAAGTCTCCCCTCACATACCAAACACCTACATCCGCATATCAACCCTCACTCCCGGAATACCAATACCCTGCCAACCACCATACCTACAACACTCGACCTACATATTACCATTCAACTCCATCGGCCCGCTAATCATACGCAAAGCCACGTCCAAATTTCAACAGCAGACCTTCTAGACAATATACCCCAATTGCTGAACCTATAGCCCCATTGTATGAGAGACTAAAGGGCGCTGGTTACGTCACCCCTATACCTGCTGTTTTTGTGGAAATTCCTTCCCAATGGATCAACCCCAATGAATAGGCGCTTATAATTCTGGCCTGAAGGGCCATACCATTGAGGAGTACCGCACGTTAAAAGACAAAATTCAAAAAGTAATCAACACCAAATTTATACAATCAAAGGAAGTCTCCCCAAATGTTTGCAACAACCCTCTCCCGTATCACAGAGGTGAGGGAGTGAATAAGATAAAAAATGATGAGGAGGGGGATCAGGAAGGGTCCATCAAACTCATTTAAGAGGGAGACGCTCCCAAATCATCTCCGGTCACCCTCATGCCAGTTGTAGTTCAAATCCAAGAATAATTTGAAGTTAAGGTAGCTACAACCTTCACAGTGATGGTAGCCCCCACACGATCTCACCAGCCTGGCATTGTCCCGTGGGATTATGTTGCGGAAGCAAGAAGGAAGGGAAAATCCAAAATGGAAGAAATAGGTGTCGCGCAAGGGATAACAAGAACTGGCAGAGTTTACACACCTGAGAATCTAGGAGGAACAAGCAAGAAAGATGAACCTAAGCCAAATGTTGTTGAGATTGGCATTGATGATCTCTAGAAGATGATACAAGCAAGGGAGTACTTTGTTGTTGACTGCTTGAACAAAACTCCTGCTCACATATCCATCTTATCACTGTTGCAAAACTCAGATGCTCACAAAAATGCTTTGATGAAGGTGTTGAGTGGAGCTTATATACCCTCCAGCATTACTAGTGGAGATATGTCTAACATTGTCTAACACGTACTCGAGAGCCACAAAATCACTTTAGACGAAGCTGAATTACCATCTGAAGGATAGAGTCACAATAGGGTGTAGCACATCATAATGCAATTCGAAGATAAGTTCATCGCCAAGGTCTTGATAGATGGAGGTTCGAGTCTTAACATACGTCCACTAACCACTATAAAGAAATAGGCTAAAGGACTGCACGAGATACGAATGGGAGGCATGAATGTGGAAGCATTCGACACGTCTTAGACAGCCACTGGTGGAGAAATCAACCTCAATCTACAGATAGGTCCGACTTGGTTTGATGTCTTGTTCCACGTTCTAGATATATCTACTACTCAAAATATATTGGTGGGATGGCCATGGATACATGCAGTCGATGAAGTTTCTTCAACTTTGCACCAGGATATGAAATTTGAGTAGAATTATCAGGAGGTGATCATCCAAGGGATGGGAGCAGCCCCATTTACATCAACTAGACTATTGCAGTTGTCTAAAACAAAAGGAATCTGGGTGGAACCATATCATCACATTAAACGGGTTAATGCAATTGAAAAGGACCAATGGTAGAGCAACAACATAGAAAGCATATTGTTGTGGACGGGGTATGAACCAGGCAAGGGTCTCGGTAAAAGGCTTCAGGGGATCATAAAACTCGTACAACCATAATACCATGGCACGACTTTTGGAAAGAATATCAAGATTGGACACCACCACAACGTTTCTCCTTATTATCCAGTGGAACAATCTGTACCAACTCTGCACTAGACATTCAATCAGGTAACATGATGTGGGGATGTGAGGAAGATGAGGTTTTGGATAGCATGAGGGAGTTGTTTCTAGGAAAAAAACATGGACTGCAATGCAATTATTGAGGAAGAGGGGGAGGATGGGGAGGAAGTGGAGGGAGACCTTACCATTCGACCAATTAAAGAAGGAGTTTTTCTCAAGAATTGAACCGCTGCACCATCCTAGGCTCGCCGAGTTCCTGGCTAGCCTGGTAAATTAGCATGAATTACTTTCAAATTGTTTTGAGCATTTAAGACATTTTCAGTATTTTGTTTTGAAATAATTACTCAAGCCATCGAATCTTACTTGTTGACATTTTTAATGTTTTATTAATGCATCACTACTTTTCATATTTATTATCATCTTTCTACATTCTTTTCAGCATAATTATTACATATCCTGATAAACCTACGAATGTGACATGTAATGAGACAACGCCATATAAGGACAATGATTCTGAGGATTTGGAACATGATATAATACCTGAGGAAATCTTTAGAGAATTAGAGAACTTCGAAAACAAACCAAAGTCTAATTTTGAGGAAACTGAGATCGTCAACTTAGGAGATTCTGAAACAGTCAATGAAACACGCATAAGCATTCATCTATCCCCGTGAGAGAAAGAAGAGTATATCAGATTTCTAAAGGAATATGAGAACATCTTTGCATGGTCCTACAATGATATGATTTGTTTAAGCACATCCATAGTATCTCACAAGCTACCCACCAATCCCATGTGTCCACCGGTGAAGCAGAAGCTCAGAAAAATTAAGCGAGATATGAGTTTGAAGATAGAAGAGGAGGTCACCAAGCAAATCAAAGTCAAGGTTCTTCGAGTGGTCGAATACCCGACCTGGTTAGCCAACATTGTGCTAGTTATGAAGAAATATGGGAAACTTAGAGTATGTGTCGATTACCGAGATTTGAACAGAGCAAGTCCTAAGGATGATTTCAAGCTGCCCAACATACATATACTGATTGACACATGCGCCAAGCATGAACATCAATCCTCCGTGGATTGCTTTGCAGGATACCATCAGATTTGGATGGATAAATAGGATACCGAAAAGACCGCCATTATCATACCATGGGGAATATGTTGTTACAAAATGATGTCGTTTGGTTTAAAGAATGATGGGGCCATGTACATGAGGGTCATGATGACTATCTTCCACGATATTATACACAAGGAAATAGAGGTGTACGTGGATGATGTTATCATCAAATCTAAAAGAAGTTCGTATCACATAATAGACCTAAAGAAATTCTTTGGTCGGCTTTGAAAATACAATTTGAAGTTGAATCCTACAAAATATGCCTCGGATTCCCTACTAGAAATTGTTAGGATTCATTGTTAGTTGCCGAGTTATTGAGTTACTCACATCAAAAATAAAAGCTATCCAGGACTTGCCACCTCAAAAGAACAAAATATATGTGATGAGTTTCCTAGGGCACCTCAATAAGATCAGCCGCTTTATAGTGTAATCAACTGTGATATATGAGCCAGTCTTCAGAATTCTAAAGAAAGATGCTACAATGAGTTGGACTGATGAATGCCAAAAGTCCTTCGACAAAATCAAGGAGTATTTGTCTAAACTGCCTGTTATGGTCCCCCCGAACAAGGAAGACCTCTGTTGCTTTATTTTTCCGTATTGGATGGGGATTTTGGTTCTGCTCTAGGACAACATGATGAAACTGGGAGAAAGGAGCAGGCGATATATTATCTGAGCAAGAAGTTCACGCCTTATGAAGCTCGGTACTTTTTGTTGGAACGCATCTGCTGTGTTTTGACATGGATAGCTCAAAAGTTAAGACATTATTTCTGTGCATACACTACATATCTCATATAGAGGATAGATCTGCTAAAATACATCTTTCAGAAACCTGATCAAAAGGTTCACAAAGAAATAATTCATACATGTTTCAAGGATTCAAAATGAGTTTGCAGATGTATTAGCTACTTTGTCTTCCTTGATACAACACCTAGATAAGAATTCAATCGATCCTATCCTAGGAGGAATTCATAAGCATCTAGTTTATTGTGCTCGTGTTGAAGAAGTGATTGACAGAAATCCGTGGTTCCACAACATCAAGGAGTACTTGGAAAAAGGTAGAATACCCAAAGAGTTTTACCCATACTCAGAAGTGCACGCTTCACAAATGAGCCAACCATTTCTCTCAAGTTGTGGAATTTTGTATAGAAGGACTACTGACCTGGGATTACAGCGGTGTCACGGTGCCAAGGAGGAATCTAGATTTCTCAACATCAACCAACAAAACCCGACTACCCATAACCAAACACCCTTAAAAACCCACTAAACCAAAATCCACCACCAAATCCTCCCGTACCACACCAGTATCATAATCATGCACCCTCACAGAACCTTAAACAGCCATCAATGCCAACCCCTTAACAAAAACACCATCATCCAACTCAAACTAGCAAACCACTATGTATCACGCCCCTCAAAATACACCATAACCCACTCCTGATCCCCATAACACGACCAATGACCTCCCGTATACCAAGGTCTCGGGAACTTATCAAAGCAAGCCGATATATGTGGAAATGTTACCCCATACCCCGCAACAAACTTTATACATACCTGAATCAACTAAGAAGGACATGCTTATTAAAAACATGGCGAAGGAACTCAAGAAGCTCAGAGGGAGAGTCCTGAGTGTTGAAGGTGGGAAGGGAATTGAAGGTATAAACTGTGAGGACTTGTGCATCCAGCCGGATGTGGAACTACCAGAGGGTTCCAAACCTCTTAAGTTTGAAATGTTCGATGGTACTGGTGATCCGAATGTGTATCTGAGAACATACTATGACAAGCTTGTAGGGGTGTCACGCCCCAAACCCAGGGAGCGCAACCGGTTCTCAACTGAGTGCACCCGGTGAAGAAAGCCTATTGAATACTTTCTATCCAAACTCGCCCATGATTTAGAGAGAACACATATATTTGTTAATTAACCAATAAGGAGATCATGTAGACAATACCGAATTCATTACCATTATTTACTTCACATAATAAGTCTTAAAATGAACACATTCTCATGGTTTGATGTGGAACAAGTGATCAAAACATAACATATTTTGTTTGACATTCCCAGCACAAATATACACCCACAATATGTATACAGAGCTCCTAAAAAATACGAAGAGTACAGTGATAGTGCCGGCCACAAAGCTCTGGCTATACCTCAAAACATAGTAACACACACGATACAAAAGATTCACAACCCCAGAATGAGATGGGGCTCACCAAGTCAGCTGGGAAGATTGAGCACCGCTATCTCTTGTCAGTAGCCTCCGCTGTGGAACGACATGCATCGATTATAGATGCAGTACCCCCAAAAAAAGTGACGTTAGGACATGCCAAATAATACTAGTACGGAAACCAAACACCTAATCAAGAACATGGAAATACAACATGAGTTTGATGAATAAAGGGGACAATAGAATAGCATAGATAGCCATTAAATCCAAAGATGATTTATGAAGAGCTGTCAATAACATTAATAAATTTTAAGATGATAACCTCCATAACCATATTCACACAAAGCGGCCCCGCTGCCTCACCCCAATGTATACGGTGGAGGTGCAAGTACAATACCACAATTCTACTCAAGTGGCCCTGCCGCCTCACCCAAATGTATGCGGGCGGAGGTGTAAAAATGATACCAATACCTACACAAATCGGCCTTTCCGCCTCTCCCTAATATGTGTATGCGGGTGGTGGTGTAATAACAATAACAAAATCCTACACAAAGTGGCCCTGTCGCCTCACCCCAATATGTCCGGGTGGAAGTGTAATCCCAGTCACAATTTGGTATAATAAGTTTCATGTGTAACACGACTTGGAATTGTAACATGTAGATACTTAATCCATAGTTTGGAACACATCCTTAACCAATAATACAACATAATAAGAGCATACAACACGAATTTGAACATATATCTTTGTCACAAAGATCATTCGGAAGAATCGATTTATGATAAGCATCTTGGAATTTACAATGTTAATTAGGGTTCAATAATTGAAGAAGAGTTTAGCCATCATACCTCACTTGATCTCCCTTAAACTCTAAAATGTTCTGGAAATCTTAGCAACTTCTATCTATTTTATAAATGTAACAAATTTAACCAAAAATTAGGAAGATTCTCATGGTTCTAGCTCATTTGAGAATTTTATCAAATACTATGTGTGCATTAAGGTTTCAAGGCCCTTTTTATGGAGGATTCCATCATCCCACAACCCATTGTTTACTATTTTAGCTCAACAATCACCCTACATCCCATGATCACAAATGCATGCAAAATAAATAACTCCCATACCCATGAATTATCGTTGTAATTGCCCATTTATAGTTAAATTTTGAAATTAAGTGTTAAGGTGTACAATCATACCTCTAGGATGAAGACCTAGTGTGCTTTCTTTGTTAATCATCCAAGATTTGAGTAAGGATTTGTGGATGAAGTTTAGGAACTCCCATTCTCACTCTATGTCACTCCCTCTTTCTAGAAATATATGTTTTCACATTTTAAATTATCCCCAGGGGTGTTTTATTAGAATGGGATCGGGTTCAAAAATTAGAAAAAGAGGAATCTCGGCACAGGTCTACAGTCCCATAAGCGACCGCATAATGCTTATGCAGTCTGCAAAATAGGCCGCGAAATGTCTCTCCCGGAAGTGGGCAGGTCTGCCCCACTCTACAGCCATTATGCAGTCCGCACACCTGTTCTGCTGTGGCATAATGCACCGCAGAAACTCCCTCCAAAAAATTTCCATGTTGTATGTATGATCGGTGTGCGGCCCAAAAAATCGTTTTGAGGTAACATAATTGGCCACAAAATGACTTCCAAAAGTTGCTCAGTTGACTGCCTCACTCTGCGGTCACTCTGCGGCCCGCAGAGTGATTTTGCGGCCGAATAGTGGGCCGCAAAAATGCTTTTTTCTACCAAGCATTTTCCTTCAAATCCCCAGCATACTGTTCAACCCAAAAAGTCCGTACCGTAGTGAGCTTGCTCGCCGCGAAGAATCTCTACCTTCATTAACACATACGCCTACCTCAACACCACAGAACCCTGGGTTTTAGGAAAGAATTTATGGGGTCTTACAAGGGGTGGGTAAGAATGAACAATCCGCAAGAAACCGTTCATGCAAATACTTACAGGAGGTGCTTTGTCCTATTATATCGTTTAAAACCCAAAGAAATTAGTTAATTGGGTGAGTATGGCATCGGACTTCATGGATAGATTCAGTATCAACACAAAAAATGGGCTAGATGTTTTCTATATTCAAAACCTCAAGAAGGAGCCGACTGAAACCTTCCATGAGTATGCTACTGGTTGGAGATCAGAGGCTGCAAATGTAAGGCCAACACATGAAGAAGAACAAATGAACAAGTTCTTTTACAGATCTCAGGATTCGTAGTATTACGAAAGGTTGATTTTCATCGAAAATCACAAGTTCTCTGACATCATCAAGTTAGGGGAAAGAATGGAAGAAAGAATCAAGAGAGGTATGGTAATCAATTTCGAGGTGTTATAGCCACGAATAAAGCTTTGCAATTAGGAGGTATTCCAAAGAAGAAGGAAGTGGGTGATTTGATGGTAGCCCAGGGCCCTAAGTCTCCCCTCACATACCAAACACCTACATACGCATATCAACCCTTACTCCCGAAATACCAATACCCTGCCACCCACCATACCTACAACACTCGACATGCATATTACCATTCAAATAAACCATCCCACCAACCCTACCCAAAGCCACATCCAAATTTCGACCGCAGACCTTCTAGACAATACACCCCAATTGCTAAACCCATAGCCCCACTATATGAGAGACTGAAGAACGCTGGGTACGTCACCCTTATTCCTGCTGTTGTTTTGGAAAATCCTTCCCAATAGATTAACCCCAACGAAATATGTGCTTATTATTCAGGCATGAAGGGTCTTACCATTGAGGAGTACTGCACATTAAGTGATAAAATTCAGACGCTAATCGACACTAAGGTTATACAAGCCAAGGAAGCTGCACCAAATGTTCGTAAACCCTCTTCCGGATCACAAAGGTGAGAGAGTGAACGTGATATAAAATGATGAGGAGTGGGATCAGAAAGGGTACATCGGACTCATTCAATAGGGAGACGCTCCTAAATCATATCCGGTCTGCCTCATGCCAGTTGTGGTTCAAACCCAAGCGCCATTTTAAGTTAAGATAGCTACACCCTTCACTGTGATGGTAGCCGCCACACCATCTCATCGGCCTGATGTCTTCCCATAGAATTATATTGCGGAAGCAAGAAGGAAAGGAAAAGCCAAAATGGAAGAAACAGGTGTCGCGCAAGGTATGACCAGAACTGGCGGAGTTTACACACCCGAGAATCCGGGAGGAACAAGCAAGGAAGCTGCATTGCTTTGTTATTCCCATCATCCGGTAACCACAGGATGATCCACAAGAAAGGTGGCAGGATTCGAACCTATGGCCGGCCAGTCATTTGAGACTCAATACCTTGCTTTTTCAAATACCCCTGCAGCAGTTTCTGGGAGATGTACTTTCTACCATTATCTGACTTAAGTCTTTTTATAGAAGCATTGTATGGAGTTTTAACAGTCTTTTGATACAAAGGAAGGATAAAACTAACCTAAGCCGCCTGTTGTCGAGACTAGCATTGATGATGTCTAGAGGAAGATGCATGTATTGATAAAAAATAGACATTACACGTGTAATATCTTGGATTACAAAGAAATATACATGGAGAAATGGAAGAGTGACAGTTGGATGAAAGGTTCGAAAGATGTACAGAACAAAGAGGTACGGTGTAAACACTCACAAGATAATTAGAAGCGGAAGCTACAGTCTAATTGTTGAGTTTAAGAGACACGTTCATAATAAACAAATGCAGAATAAAGGGTAGATTCAAAGGTCTTCAATCAATGAGCTAAACGTTACATAATCTTCACACAACAGTTACGATTACCAATTGTAATGTTACGTTAATGATATTATGAGTCATTAGTGCTCAATCATTAAGAAGAGTAGACGTTATATTAAGAAATTCTCTATAAAAGATAGTAAAACCTCACTTGTATACACTCGTTCGAACCACTACTGAAATATACTTACTTTTATGCTATCTTGTTTCTTTCTTATTTACAATTCTAAATCCTATTATTAGCTAATCTCTTTGGTTATTAGAAGCCCGAGTACTTCTTAAAATAGCTTTGACTAAGAATCCAATTATTTGGTTAAACAAATTGGTTCCGTTACTGGGAATCTGATAATCTTTATTTTTTCACGAATAACCTTATCGAATCACGTCATATACGAAAGACAACAAAAAACAAACAACGGAAACCCCAGTTCCATCTCCTCAGGGATCCCCACGAGGTTCAAGGGACAACTCCCCAGAAAGATATACAACTCACTACAATGATAAAATTGGAAACGAGCAAACAAGAGAACAAGACCCTGTGAAGCAGTTGGTTGGTGAATATGTGAGTGAAGCTCTTCAAGCTTTCATGAGGGGGATACCAACTGTGTCGCCCACGCCTCCTCCAAAAAACACTGCGACTGTAGAAAATCCACAACCTGGACTAGCAAATTCAGGAAGTAGAGGCACTCTAAATGAATCACTTAGAAGAGAAAGTATGTCTAATAATTCATATTTACAATCTTTAATACTAACCTTGCAGAAACAGGTTAAGGAACAAAACGATCACATCGAGCAAATTTCTGGAGTACCACCTGTCATCAAGGGTATTGATATTGATAAATACTCTCAACAACCCTGGAAGCCAAGTGCAGCACCTTTCCAATTCCCAAGAAATTAAAAATGCTTGACATACCAAAGTACGATGGGACAACTGATCCACGTGATCATGTTACTGCTTTCACCACAGGAGTAAAAGGTGACGACCTGAATAAGCAAGAAATTGAACTTGTGTTGGTCAAAAAGTTTGGAAAGACACTCACCACAGGAGCATTAACATGGTAATCTCTGTTGCCCGAAACTTCCGTTGATTCTTTTGCTGAGCTTGCAGATTTGTTTATAAAAGCACATTCCGGTGCACAGAAAGTGGAAAAGAGAAGTGAAGACATATTCAAATAAAATAGGGAGATACAGATTACTTCGTGAATTCATAGACAAATTTCAACGTGAAAGGATGCTTCTACCAAGAGTACCTGACAATTGGGCAGCTATGGCCTTTGCAAGAAATTTGAACGATAAAAGCTCTGAAGCCACGGGGAGACTGAAAGAGAGCTTGAAAGAGCTCCCAGCTACGACATGGAATGATGTTTATCACAGGTAAAACACCAAATTATGAATTGAGAAAGATACTATTGCCCAATCAAAAGTATAAGACATGATGAATTCTCAACGCTCCGAATCAGAATGGAGAACTGGAAAAAATAGATATGATCCGTTCATGGGACCTTCGGGACGAGAGGCTCATTCCGAATTTGAAAACCCACAGTCTGATCACAGACTGTCGAATAGAGATTCGAGCTCATCATCAAGATCCAGAAAGGATCGAGATGAGCGAAATAGTGGAATACAAGAATTGGAGATTACAATTTCAATGTAAGTACTTCCGAATTAACTACAGTATTAAGAAATATGGGTGATAAAATTCGATGACCCAAAGAAATGAGATCAAATCCAAACAGAAGGAACCCAGACTTCTGGTGTGAATTTCACAATGATCATGTGCACAAAACATCAGACTACAGGTTATTACAAGGTGAGGTAGAACACTTATTAAAATAAGGTTATCTAATAAAACTATTTAGTGAAAGAGGTAAACAGACATATATGAAGAATAGGCAGGAGCCACCAAAACCACTATCTCCGAAGAGAACTGTAAATGTAATAAATGGAGGAGAGGAGGTAAATGGCGTAACATATACTTCAGCGAGAAGGACGATCAAGTTCACAGTGACCCACGGGAAACGGACTCGTGAGACTTTGGAGGCTGACAACATCTTATTCGACGACTTAG
This sequence comes from Nicotiana knightiana, assembly GCA_005239525.1. Lineage (NCBI taxonomy): Eukaryota > Viridiplantae > Streptophyta > Magnoliopsida > Solanales > Solanaceae > Nicotiana > Nicotiana knightiana. The sequence goes on along the minus strand of ML436113.1, from coordinate 154,051 downwards.
ATGCTGATGGATTATTGCTTCCACATAATGCACACTGGTAATATCTCTACTTATACATGACGCTAACGTAAAAAGAGTATTGATTGATCCAGGTAGCTCGGTCAATATCATTTTACTGAGGGTTGTGGAAGAGATGCTAATGGGAGACCATGTAATTCCAAAAGCACATTCCTTATCCGGATTCGATAAATCTACTGCCATAACAAAGGGAGAATTTGCATTGAGTACTTATGTATCCATGACATGGATGCAGTACCATCCACCCTACATCAGGTAATAATGATTCCCTTCCAAATGGGGAATCCAGCAAATTCAAGGTGATCAGCAGACTTCAACAAACATCGACTCAATGATACATACCAATAAAAAAGAAATAGCGGAGGAATCAAAAGACAAGGGAACAAATTGAACAGACACGGAAGAAAATGATAAATACATGGTGAATCAAATCACCACGGATGTTACATCATGACATACGGTCATGGATTCCAGACCTAATGTTATTCAAGAACCAGAAGAGAATAAAAATATCAAGACAACGACTGAGGAGCTCGAAGTTGTTCCACTGTTCGAGCTTAAACATGAGCACAAAATCCATATAGGAACAAGGCAAAGCCCGACCAGAAGCGGTAAGTTAATTGAATATTTATAAGTTAACACATATTATTTTGCTTGGTCCCATTCAGATGTGACAGGTATACCCCCAAAAGTGATGACTCATAAACTAAATGAAGACTCATCCTTCGTACCTGTCAAGCAAAAGAAAAGAAAGCAGGGATCGTTCAAGAATCAAGTAATCGATGAAGATGTACAGAAACTATTTAAAAATCAGTTCAATACGGGAGGTAAAATATCCTAATTGTTTATCTAATATCGTAGTGGTACCTAAAAAGAACGGTAAATGGAGAGTATACATAGATTATACGGATTTGAATAAAGCATGCCCAAAAGACTCATTTCCATTACCGTACATAGATCAAATAATTGATGCCACTACAGGTCATGAATTATTAAGCTTTCTAGATGCATATTTTGGTTACAATCAGATAAATATGGACCCCTCATACGAGGAAAAAACCTCTTTTATTACAAACAGGGGGACTTATTGTTACAAAGTCATGCCTTTTGGCTTGAAAAATTATAGAGCCACGTATCAAAGGCTGGTGACCAAGATGTTCCAGAAACATCTAGGGAAAATAATGGAGTTGTACATTGATGACATGTTGGTAAAGTCAACGAAGTCAGATGATCATTTCCAACATCTCTCAACAACTTTCGAGATTCTCCGTAGGTATAACATGAAGCTAAATCCAGAAAAATGCGTCTTTGGCGTCAAATCAAGTAATTTTTTGGGTTTTCTCGTATCAAATAGAGGCATTGAAGTAAATTCTACTCAAATTAAAGCTATTGAAGAAATACCTGATGTACTAACGAGAAAAAAAGAAGTTCAAAGATTAATAGGTAGGATTGCACATTTAGGAAGATTCATCTACAGATCTTCAGAGAAGAGTTTTAAATTCTTCTCAGTACTAAAGAAGCAGAATCAGTTCGAATGGACTGAAGAATGTCAACAAGCTTTTAAAGGCTTGAAGGCTTATCTATCGAATCCCCCACTACTTTCTAAACCAAAGGAAGGGGAAAGGTTATACATTTATCTTGATATGGCAGAAATAGCCGTAAGTGCAGTCCTGGTAAGGGAGGACAAAGGTAAGCAATCTCCTATCTACTATATAAGTAAGTCCTTACTAAATTCTGAAACTAGATATCCTCATCTAGAAAAATTAGCCTTGTCTCTAATTATGGCAGCTAGAATGTTAAGACTGTACTTTCAGTGTCACCCAATTACTGTTATAACTTTATATCCTTTGCGAAATATTTTGCATAAGCAAGAACTTTCAGGTAGACTGACTAAATGGGCAATAGAACTAAGTGAATATGGCATAGTATATCAACCTAGGACTGCAATAAAGTCTTATGTTTTAGCCGATTTCGACGCAAATTTTAACACTATCTTAATTTCTGAAGTAGAAAAAGAGTTACAAATCTTTACCGGAGATAATCCAGGAATATGGACTCTATTCACCGACAGCTATTCTAATATCAAAGGAGCCGGGTTGGGAATTATTTTAATACCACCTTCGGGTGAAAAGATAAGTCAAGCTATTAAATGTTATCCCATTACTAACAACGAAGTGGAGTAGGAAGTTGTCATTGCAGGACTCAAATTAACAAGTGAAATCTCAATTGAGTTGATCGTGATCAAATGTGACTCAGAAATAGTGGTGAACCAGATATACAGGACTTATACTGCTAGAGAGACTCGAATGCAACAATATCTAGAAAAGGTATGAGTCCTGGTAAAGCAATTCCAGTCATGGAAGATTAGCTAATCTTGCAGCAGTTACTGATGTAACATATAAATACAATGCTATTGTGATACACTTATTTCATTCAGCAATTGACCAGGACAAGAAAGGTGTAACATTTAATAATCTAACCTAGGATAGGAGAAACAAAATTTTAAATTTTTTTGCAGAATGGTACAGTTCCTGAAGATTAGAAAGAAGCTCAAGCACTTCGCCGAAAAGCTGCACGGTACTGCCTAGTTCGTGACACTCTGTATCGTAAAATGTTTGGAGGTCCCCTAGCAAGGTGCCTTGGACTAAACCAAACTGAGTACGTGATGAAAGAAGTACATGAAGGATATTGTGGGAACCACGCAGGTGCAAGATTCTTAGTCGAAACCCTAATCAGACTATTGGCTGAAGATGGAAGAAGACGCTTAACATTTCGTAGCTAAATGCGATAAATGTCAGCGATATGCTAACAATATGCATCGGCCGGCAGAATTGATGCACCCGGTTGTATCACCTAGGCCATTAAATGGGGAATGGATATGGTAGGACCTCTACCCCCAGCCAGAGGAAATGTATGATTTTTACTTGTATTAACAAATTATTTCTCAAAATGGGTGGAGGCAGATGCTTTTAAACAGGTGCGAGCAAAAGAAGTGAAAAGTTTCATATGGCGAAACATCATATGCCATTTTGGTGTACCAAAGAAAATTGTATGTGACGATGGCCCACAATTCATAGGCTCTCAAATCACAGAATTCTTCCAAAGCTGGCAAATCAAACAAATCACTTCTTCACCATATCATCCCAGGGCTAACGGGCAAGCTGAGTCAACAAATAAAATCATTATTAACAATCTGAAGAAATGATTGGAAAAAGCTAAAGGGAATTGGCCTGAAGAACTACCGGCAGTATTACGGGCTTAAAGAACTACTACAAAGACAGCCACGGGAGAAACCCCATTCGCGCTTGTTTACGGCTCAGAAGCTCTAATACCAGTGGAAATTGGTGAACCGAGCATGAGATTCACAACAACAACAGAAGAAACCAATGATGACGAGTTGAGAAAATCATAGAGCGATATTATAACATAAAATCTCACCTCAGATACTTCAAAATTTGGGACTTTGTCCTTAAAGAAAGTTTTTCAATCAACAAAGGAGGCTGGAGCAGGAAAATTAAATCAAAATTGGGAAGGACCTTACAAAGTGCATGGTATTGCTGCAAAATGAGCTTATGAGCTGGAAACCATGGATGGTAGAATTTTACTAACAAGTTGGAATGCTGTTCAGTTGAAGAAACATTACTTCTAAAGAGAAGAAATACCCACGGTCAGGTATTATTACGTACGATTTTATTTAGTACAGTTAAAGTTAGCAATTTTAGATGATAGGCAAAAAGCTAACCCATAACCACGTGATGATATTAGACCTGAATAGACACGAGGAAGTAACTGAATACCCAGTCTAGGGTTACAACCTTTCTGATGGACATTTCAAAAGGTTAAGAAGTCATCATCTAAACTATATACCTTCGGGTCCCGTATGTTTTTTCTTTACAGGAAAAGGACACAAGGAAAGAGTAGTCAAGTGCTCGAGGTTTCATTCATCAAAGCTCAAACACTTGGGGGACTATATAATATGGAAGGAAAAGAAGACTATCAAAAAATTCTAAGCTCAAGAAATAAAACTAGCAAAAAGTCAGAGCTCAAGCCTGGAGACCTATTTTACCCAACACATCAAAAGTTACGAGCAAAATCAATGAGCTGAAGACTATCATACAAAGCCTCATTCAGAAACCTACAAAAAACATGCTCGTAAATGAAGACGAATGTTTAGGTCAAAGGAAAAATTTAGTCATGGGTTGAAATTTGTACCCCTGTATTTATTCAAAATCTGTTGTGAAAGAAAACAGTTACGAAAGAGTCATAGATGATACTTGAACACATGTAAAGTATTATGAAAGTTCAAATAATACAAAAACATTCTTCAAAGCATTACTCAACGGAACATATGAATTCCTATCTCTCTTTCGTATATTTACACCATTATGAAGTTGAGACGTCTTCTTCATTAAGTGTCATTCTTAAAAGGGCCCTCCTTTATAAATCGTGCTTGTTTCAAAAAGACACGAAGTATTGAAGCATTTTTAATGGAAGGTTAAAAAAGGGTGAAACAAAAACCCAAACATAAAGCATTTTTACTCAAACACTTAAGAGTAAAACGAAAACTCAAAAAACACAAGTCATGACAAGAAATTAATTATACGACAGTAGAAACTAAGTATCAACTTAGTCCAAACCGAATACCGAATTTGTTTATACAAAATTGCCCCTAAGTTGTCATTTGGGATTTACCAACAAAACTTTACCCCCAAATGGGACCAGGGGTAACCATCAATTGATTCTCTAAAAGAAAAAAAAGAAAGGAGTTAACAAACACTTTCAATAGACACTATGAGGATTAGCTTCATCAACAGAAGGAGTAGCTTGAGATGGGAAGGGTTGGGAAGCAACTTCATTAGGCACGATCTCATCACCCACTGGAACTTCAACCTCAGGTGATGAAAAACTTTCACTCTGCCGAGACCTTTCAATTGTCTCCTTAGTTTTGGCAATTTCAGCTTGTAAATCAAAGTTTTCTTAGCCCAGTTCCATTAATGTATCAAGCCGGGCATTCAAGTAATCCCAACTCACATCAACAGTTTCCTTATCCTCGAGAGCTTCTAGTCCTTTTCCCATTGTTCAACGACTGCTCTCAGCTCATCCCTTTCAACCACAGCAGCATCGTAGGAAGATTATAAAGAAGCAAGGGATCTCTCCAGAAATTGAACTTGTTAGAGGATTCGCGGAGGTATTCTTGGGTCTGAGTAAGTGATTGCACGAGTTCTCCATCATAAACCCCCTTCTGGCTTAGAAAATTCTTCAAGCTTCTTAATTATTCAGAAGCACGGGAAAGATGTTCTGCAAATGAGGATTCCGGGATGTTCTTATCCTTGCCTGCTTGATTCGATAAAGCCATCTCAATGGCTAATTTTGTTGCTATCCACATCAAGTTGAAGGCTCTCAAATTGTTCCTTCCAGTTATCAGCCTCGGTATGGTGGTCATTTATTAATTACTTTGTATGTACGATCCTTTTCATCAACTCTATACCAATAAGATTGATCTACACAAAAAAAAAAGAAAATTAGATACGACAAAGGCTAGTGTTAAGAAGAAATAAAAGGAAGGTTACCTTTAAAGATGATTGCACAATCTCATTCATCCACGTTAGGGAGCTATGACTTTCCAATTTTGACTTTTCAACCAGGCCAATCAAAGGCTTCAACCACACATCCGCTTGGCCTGATTTCTCTAAGAGGCTACCTTCCGTACGAACCTCGATCATAACTCGCTTCATCTCCCCATTACAAGAAGACCCTACTTCAATAATAGAAGGCACGGTAATAGGGGTATATGAAGGAGCCACGGGCGGCGCAGACGAGGAAGCAAAAACACCAACAGAAATAGTAGACTGAAGTTCCACTAGAGTAGAAGGAAGAAAGATGGCAAGAGGCGTCTCCTCTGAAATTGAGCCAAAACCTTGATGGACCAATTGCTCAACTGACTCACTGGCTGCAGAAGGAGTTTCCTCCTTAGAGTATGCAGGGGTAGAATCATCATGCTTGGGAAGAAGATGGACCAGTAAGGGGAGCAGATTCATCCTCAGACATGACTCTTCTTCTTGCTCGTGGCCTATAAACCAACGAGCCTTCATCCTACTCCTCCTCATCGTCTAAGGTTTGAGTCCTATCCACTTTCCCTTTTGAAGAAGAAGAATTTAAGATAATTTCTTGAGCCTTGTCCAAAGACAGCTTCGAAGAAGTTATAGCAGCAGCAGTGACACCACGAGCTGGAAACCCTAACAAACAAAAGGGATTAGAGAAGTTCAAAAAAGAGAGAAAAGGGAAATGTAAAAAAAATCCTACCATGGGTTTTATACTTTCCAATCAAACCTTGTAGAAAGGTATTTCAAAGAACGTTCTTCCATTGGGGCGATCAACAACAATTTTTCTACCCAACCACGGAAATCGGAAATCTCCTCGACGATTCTTATGGTTGCTGAAAAAAGAAAAAAAGCAGTCACGGTACTGAACATCTATCAAGAATAAGGAAATACGTGAGTAAACAAAAAATTACGTGCAAAGTTCCTCTTCTCAGGGAATGGTAAATTTTATTCACCTACTAATCCACCTGTAGGGGCAGCAACAAACCTGGCATACCAACCTCTATCTTTATCATCATCAGGATTGGCTAGAACTCTTTTACTCCTAGCCACAAGAGTAACAATTCTTTGGCAGAATAACTTGGGAGAGTAGAGGTGAATAAGATGATACAAGGTAAAAGGAAGTGAAGCTAAGTTAGCCAAATATTTGAGGCATGTTACTGCTCTCCAGACGATAGGACCGATTTGTCCCAAACACACGTTAAAAAATCGACAAAACTCTATAATGACAGGGTCGATGGAATTCCTGAAACCCAAAGTAAAAGGGTAGGTATATACAAAAGAATAGCCTGCTTTGTAAGAAGTTATCCTTTGATTTTCATTGGGGACCAAGACCGGGAAATCAAATTTCCAATAACAGTCTTTATGTACAAGAGAAATCAAACCCTCAATAATTTGAGGAGGGTAAAGATCAACGCGATAATGAGACGTCATGGAAGAAAGATGTTTTCATTGGTTCGCGAAGCAGTTCACTGGACTCTCTACTCTTAGAAGAAGATCTAGAAGCTCTAGCCCTAGAAGAAGATGGAGTAACAATAACCCTAGAAGTTGGTGGTGGAGTAATGTTACGTTGAGAAGAAGAAGACCCTCTAAAAGGTGTTGATACCAAACTCCTTAATCTACCGCCCCTCCTACTCCGGATTAGAGCAGAAGAAGGAGACAGTTCATCAACTATTATTACTTTTTTGGGGTTTTGGTTTAAAGAAGACATATTTGCATGAAAGAAGGACTTGCAAGCAGCAAAAGAAAGTTAGAAGTTTTTCATAGAAGCAAAGGCAAAAATGGGTATTTATACGCAAAGGCAACCGTCAAAAATGGAAAGATACTAATGTGCAAGTCATTATTAAAATTGTCACTTCGTGACTGATGCATCCGCAAAAAAGCCCTAAAGTGCACTGATGAATTGCAAAACCAATCCGGAATCACCACGTGGCATGTGCATTTAATAGAAGTGACAAGCGATGCATACATTCAAAGACATATGCAATGGTACGAGTAAAATGGTGGCAAAAATTTCCCGCCATAAATGAGTATCCACTTACCAAATATTCAAGTGCTAAGTAAATGGTAAGTGTGGGCGGGGGGACTATATGTATTGGTAAAAAATAGACATTACGCGTGTAATATCTTGGATGACAAAGCAATATACGTGGAGAAATGAAAGAGCGACAACTGGATGAAAGCTTGGAAAGATGTACGGAACAAAAAGGTACAGGGTAAACACCAACGAGATAATTAGAAGTGGAAGCTCCAGTCCAATTGAGGAGTTTAAGAGACACAGTCATAATGAACCAAGGCAGAATAAAGAGCAGATTCAAAGGTCTTCAATCAATGAGTTAAACGTTACATAATCTTGACGCAACAGTTACGATTACCAATTGTAACATTACGGTAATGATATTATTAGTCATTAATGTTCAATCATTAAGAAGAGTAGACATTACAATAAGAAATTCCCTATAAAAGGGAGTAAAACCTCAATTGTATACACACGTTCGAACCACTACTGAAATATACTTACTTTTATGCTATCTTGTTGCGTTCTTATTTACAAGTCTAAATTCTATTATTAGCTAATCTCTTTAGTTATCAGAAGCCTGAGTACTTCTTAAAATAGCGTTGAATAAGAACTTAATTCATTGGTTAAACAATGCAAGCAAGGGAATACATTGTTGTTGACCCTTGAACAAAACACCTGCTCAGATATCCATCTTATCACTGTTGCAAAACTCAGATGCGCACATAAATACCTTGATGAAGGAGTTGAGTGAAGATTATGTACCCGCTGACATCACTAGTGGAGATATGTCTAGCATAATCAGACATGTATTGGAGAGCCACAAAATCACTTTCCACGAAGATGAATTACCACCTGAAGGACTGAGTCATAATAGGGCGTTGCACATCATAGTGCAATTCGAAGATAATCTCATCGCCAGGGTCTTGATATATGGAGGTTCGAGTCTTAACATATTTCCACTAACCACTCTAAAGAGACTGGGTAAAAGCCTACACGAGATACGAATGGGAAGGTTGAATGTGAAAGCATTCGATGTGTCTCAAAGAGTCACTGTTGGAGAAATATACCTCAATCTAAAGATGGGTCTGACTTGGTTTGATGTCTAGTTCCAACTTCTAGATATATCTACTACTTACAATCTATCATTAGGACGGCCATGGATACATGTAGTCGGGGATGTGGCTTCAACAATGCACCAGGCTATGCAGTTTGAGCAGAATCATCAGGAGGTGATCATCCATGGGATTGGAGCAACCCTATTTACACCAACCAGACTGTTGTAGTCGTCGAAAACAAAAGGAAACTAGGTAGAGAAAGATATCATCACATTGAACGGGTTAACGCAATTTAAAAGGACTGATGGTAGAGCAACAAGATAGAAAGAATATTGTTGTGGACGGGGTATGAACCAGGCAAAGTCAAACCCGTACAACCACAATATCATGGCACGACTTTTGGACTCATATATGAATAAACATGGAAAGTATATCAATATTGGACACCACCATGGAGTTCACCTTATTATCCACTGGAACAACCCGTACCACCTCTGCACCAGACATTTCATCGGTAACATGCAATTGGGGTCTAAGGAGGGTGAATTTTGGGTGGAATGAGGAAGGTGTTTCTAGATGAACAAAACATGGAATGCAATGCAATTATTGAGGAAGAGAAGGATGACGAGGAAGACCTTACCTTTCAAACAATGGAAGAAGGACATGTTCTCAAGAATTAGACCGCTGCACCATCCGGGCTCGCTGAGTTCCTGGGTAGCCATGCAAATTAGAATGAATAATTTTCAAATAGATTTGAGCATTTAAGACATTTTCAGTATTTTGTTTTGAAATAATTACTCGAGCTATCGAGTCGTACTTGTTGACATTTTTAATGTTTTATTAATGCAACACTGCTTTTCATATTAATAGTCATCTTTCTACATTCTTTTCAGCATAATTGTTACATATCCTGATGAAAATATGACTGTGACATGTAATGAGACAACACCACACAAGGAAAGTGATTCAGATGATCCAGAAGATGATATAATACCTGAGGAAATCTCCAGAGAAGTAGAGAACATTAAAAACAAACCAAAGTTTAATTTGGAGGAAACTCAGGCCGCCAACTTTGGAGATTCCAAAATAGTCAAGGAAACGCACACAAGCATTCATCTATCACCGTGAGAGAAAAAAAGTATATCAGATTCTTAAAGGACTATGAGAACATCTTTGCATGGTCGTACAACGATATGACTGGTTTAAGAACATCCATAGTAGCTCAAAAGCTACCCACCAATCCCATTTGTCAACCGATGAAGCAGAAGCTCAGAAGGTTCGAGCAAGATATGAGTTCTAAGATAGAAGAGGAGGTCACCAAGAAAATCAAAGTCAAGGTTCTGCGAGTGGTCGAATACACGACCTGTTTAGCCAACATTGTACCAGTTTCGAAGAAAGATGGAAAAGTTAGAGTATGTGTTGATTACCGATATTTGAACAGAGCAAGTCAAAATGATGGTTTCCTGCTGCTCAACATACACATGTTGATTGACACTTGCACCAAGCATTAACACCAATCCTCTGTGGATTGCTTTGCAGGATACCATCAGATCTGGATGGATGAATTGGATATCGAAAAGACTGCCATTATCACACCATGGGGAATATATTGCTACAAAATGATGTCATTTGGTTGGAAGAATGCTGGGGCCACCTACATGAGAGCCATGAAGACTATCTTCCACGACATCATACAAAAGGAAATAGAGGTGTACGTTGATGACATTATCTTCAAATCTAAAAGAAGTTTGGATCACATAGCAGACCTGAAGATATTATTCGATCGACTTCAAAAATACAATTTGAAGTTGAATCCACAAAATATGCCTTCAGAGTCCCTGCTAGGAAGTTGTTAGGATTCATCGTCAATCACCAAGTTATTGAGTTAGACACATCAAAAATCAAAACTATCCAGGACTTTCCGCCTCAAAAGAGCAAGACAAATGTGATGATTTTTCTAGGGCGCCTCAATTACATCAGTCGCTTTGTAGCGCAATCAACCATGATGTGTGATCCAATCTTCACAACACTAAGGAAAGATGCTACAACGAGTTGGAATGAAGAATGCCAAAAGGCCTTCGACAAAATCAAGGAGTATTTGTCTAAACTGACCGTTCTGGTCCCCCCCAAAACCAAGGAGGTATCTAGATTGCTCGAGGAATTACATGCCGGAACTTACGGACACCACATGAATGGTTTCGTTCCAGCCAAGAAGATATTAAGAGTAGGGTATTTCTAGATGACTTTGGAAACATACTTCATCAAATATGTTCAAAATATCACCAATGCCAGATACATGCTTACATGATAGATACATGCTTACATGATAGGAGTACCGCCCAACGAAGTCAATACAATGAGTTCGCCTTGGCCCTTATCTTCTTGTGGTATGGATGTAGTCGGACCAATCGAACCCACTGCTTCAAACGGACATAGGCTCATTTTTGTGGCTATAGACTACTTCACAAAATGGGTTGAAGATGCATCTTATAAAGCTCTAACTAAGAAGGTTGTAGTAGATTTTGTTCGCAACCGCATAGTTTTTGATTTAGGGTACTAGAGTCAATCATTACTGACAATTCCTCCAATCTCAACAGAGAGTTGATGAAAGCCATGTGTGAAACATTCATGATCAAGCATCGGAACTCTACAACATACAGGCTGCAAATGAACGGAGTTGTAGAAGCCGCCACAAGAACATCAAGAAGAAGATGGTAGACAATTACAAACAATGGCACGAGAAGCTACCATTTTCTTTGCTCAGGTAACGCACCACAGTTTGTACATCAACTGGGGCAACTCCCTATCTACTGGTTTACGGTACTGAAGCCGTTATTTCCACATAAGAGGAAATCCCTTCCTTAATAAACATACAAGAAGCCGAGCTCAACGATGCGAAATGGGTACGAAGACGGTATGAACAAATAACTATCATTGATGGAAAAATAATGAACGCGGTATGTCACGGTCAACTCTACTAGAACATAATGGCAAGAGCTTTCAACAAAAAGGTCAGGTCAAGGTAATTTACACCAGGGCAATTCGTACTAAATGGATCTTCCTACTTCATGATGAAGCAAAGGGGAAATTTTCACTAAACTGGAAAGGACCTTACATGGTTCACCGAGTACTGATAGGAGAAGCACTTACACTTGCAGAAATAGATGGAGAGATTTTGCCAAGACCTGCATTTTCTATTTAATATACCTAAATTACACTTGACCTGATTCCGTTTTAGAGGGGATAGGTAGGCATCCCTATGGGTTCGGTCACATCATAATAAAACTTTCATTCCCCTATAGTCAAAACTGGGGCAATAATTTGAGTTGGCCAGATCTCATCATGTATGGACCACCAAGGAATGCACAGCCAGAGGTACGCATTTAAACTGGGGCAGAATTTTGAGGATGATCCTCAAAATTCCAAACCAAGGAGGTTGCAATGTCTCAAAAATACGTCACAGTCAACAGTTCATAAAAATTATTTGATCTCATGAATTATCACATATTTTGAATGACTATATTTTTATAAATAATTTGTCAAATGCATGCACGTTTCCCAAAATTTTTGTTTCTGTGGCAGCTAGATGTTACCAAGAGTGACTCAATCAGGACCTCAAGAAAAGAGTAAAGGCAAGCACGGAATCGAGAGCACGAACCAACCTCCCCCCTCCTCCGCTGCCAAAACTCACTATTTTTTCTTTGGACATAGGCAAAGTGGACATAAAAAGAACATCCGCAAACACATATACACATCAAGATCACTATCTTCAACAAACAAGAATCGCCAAACTCAAATACATCAAGCTAAGAATTTTTTTACTCTCTCGCATTTATTCATTACTTTTCTTGCATAGGACTAAGTACTGCCCTCATCATCGCGTAAGGCTAAACACTGCCTTTTTTATGAGACTAAGCATTGTCTCTATACCTTGCATGAGGCTAAACACTACCTGCATATACCATAAGGCTAAGCACTGACTTTTTTCTACATGAGACTAAGCATTATCTCCATACCTTGTATGAGGCTAAGCACTACCTCCATATTGCATAAGGCTAAACACTGCCTTTTTTGCATGAGACTAAGCATTGTATGTATACCTTGCATGAGGTTAAGCACTACCTCCAAATTGCATAAGGCTAAGCATTGTCTTTTATCTACATGAGACTAAGCACTATATCCATACCATGCATGAGGCTAAGCACTGCCTCCATATTGCATAACGCTAAGAATTGACTTCCTTTACATGAGACTAAGCACTGTCTCCATTATTTTCATGAGACTAAGCACTGTCTCCACATTGCATAAGGCTAAGCACTGTCTTTCTTTGCTTGAGACTAAAAAGTGTCTCTATATATTGAATGAGGCTAAGCGTTGCCTCCACTATTTCATAAGGCTAAGCGCTGCCACCACATTGTATAAGGCTAAGCACTGCCTTTAATTGCATGAGACTAATCACAGTTTCCATTCCTTGCATGAGGCTAAGCATTTCCTCTATTATTGAATAAGGCTAGGAGTTGCCTTTCCTTGTATGAGACTAAATATTGTCTCCGCTCTTTGCATCGGGCTAAGCACTTCCCTCATCTCATACAAGACTAAACCTTGTCTCACCTTGTTCTCGCATATGACTAAGCATTACATGTTCCCTCTATCAAACGATTATCACTGCATCTTCGCATTTCTTGGGCTAAAAACATTGCCATATTGTCCTAAGGTGACATAGTCTGAGGGCATCATCCTCATAGCCCGAAGACATCATGCCATGGCTGGGTCCGGCGATACCATCTTCATAGCCTGATGTCACCATTCCATGGCCGGCGAATCCCTTATCATACACTTCATGGCCCATGATATCACGATCTAAGGACATCACCCCCTTCGTCTGAATGCAACATTCACAATCCAAGGGAATTTGCATCATGTTTAAATTTTCACAATAACCCATATATATTCTCATGCACCATGTTTTATGTTTTGAAAGTAACTCGGAAGATAACCGTTCTACAAATATGAGCAATTCTCGCTTCGATTATTTATCACATCGTTTGCATCTTTTTCTATCTCAAGCACAACCGATTATAATTAATTGATTACCTTTTGTCCCATAACCGCTCAAATAATCGCCTTATGTATCCGTAACATTCAAAATTATATCCATAGCTCCACCTGGAATAATCTGTTAGTCATGGAAATATCACTTCCAAAAGATCCTTTTTGAAACATACAACCACTCTTATAACAACTTCATCAGATTCGTTCGCCATTGGATCCAGAACTACACACAGCCTGATTTTCGTATACCAGAGATATGTAGGCAACTCAAGCACCAGTTTTTGGCCCCCACTTTTCAAAATACATCACTCCTCACTCATTTCAAATAAAATTGGTCATCATTTTCTTTATCCGACAACTCTTTCATCATTCCTCGGTAAAAAAAGGCAGTTGTTGATACCCAATTTTGCCCTCACATTTTATAAATATCATGCATAACTTCAAAACATCATTTTTGGGTATATATAAGTATTTTCTATAATTTTCCATAATTTTTAAAACAAAAAAATTAATTTTCTTGCATTTATAATTACTTGAATATGCTTTAACTATCCCCTTAAATTATTTTGTGATGATTTAATGATCCAAAACTATTATTTTCATCCACATATATATTTTATAATAGTTTACTTCATTTTATAAAATTACATTTGCAATTTTATGCCAAATACATAATTTTGCAATAATAGCCTATGTTTTAGAATAAATTACATTTGTCATTTATTTAAGGTCAAAATACTGTTTTTACATTTTTATAATCTTTAATTATTATTTTAAAGGATTAAGTTGCATAAATAGTATTTTTATATTTTTAGTTAACTATTTTATTAAATTCTTTTCCCTTAAATTCTTACCTTAAAATATGGCCCAAATTAGTCCTTATTTCCATACCAATTAAAGTCCAAACAAGTGAGCCCAACCCAAGTTGCCCTGGCCCAAACCAAATGACCGCTTTTGTTTCAAACCGGTTGGGACTTGTTTACTTGACCCGCCCTATTTCCCTTTAATCATAGTCATTAATATCAACGGCCCATAATAAACCCCCACTTCTCCTTATATCCCTATAACCCGAAACCTAGACCTCATTTTCCCATCTTCGTCACCTTCAAACACTCCCCTTAATCTCTCAAACCTAAACCCTAGCGACTAAAATTGACTCAGCCCTTTCTCTGCACTTTTCCTTCGAACCAAAGATTTTCTTGCCATTTCTGAATGCTTACCATTCTTATATGGTAATACTGAATATTGGTCCAATATATATAAGGCGTATCTCGTGTAAACCGGGTCCAAATGGGCTCGATGTAGAAGTTATTATGGGATTCCGGCTAGGTACACTAAAGGACATAGAGTATCTCTCTGATTTGGGTATATTTCCATCGAATCCATCTTAATTAGGGTTTGCCTTACTCGTTGCCCTAATTCCGATTTGAAATTGTTTTGCATGTAGTCTTTTCCTTATTCTGCTTAATTGATTGATTTTCCTTATTCTGTATGATTGATTTCCTTCCCTTAATCTATGTGATTAGTCCTCTCTCTATGCTCATTATTTCATGTTTCTACTGCTATAAAAAGCCCTCCCCAATTTCCCCTTGATAGTATCTAATCGCTAAAAGAACTACTATTGTCTTTCTTATTCTTTCTTGTCTTACACTATTCTGAGGCTCAATCTTTTGGCTGGCTGAAAGCTACGGCCACCGAATTTCGTTAACCTTCCTCCAGTGCAAGAACTGCTCAGAGTCTATTTCGAGGCTCTTGTGAACTTTTAAGCACTTCGGGTTAGGGGTTTTTTCGTCACTCTCCTGCAATTGCTGCTATTCTTGAGATTCTGTGTTTCTCGATCTTTATTCGTTTGTTTGCAACGTGTTTGTGCCATGTACCCTCGTAATTCTACTCATTTTTGTTTGTGCTTATGTTATGTGCATTAGTGTTGTCTGGATTTCTCTTAATTATTTTCGATGTTATGCCATTTCATATATGATTCTGCTTATTTAAGCATTACTTTATATTTCCATTAGTTCCAATTCTGTGCAAGTCTTGATGTTAACTCATATGTGTATAGTTAAGTTGATTCATGATGTCTGCCTTATTCATGATGTTGCTTATTCTAAGTTTGACTTCTTACCTTGTTTTGTACTATCATGACAACCAACCCTTGTGTTCAAATACTTTAAATGTGACCAATTCTTAATTGTGCTGACTGTTTACCTTGAAAACTGTAATTACAATTATATTTGATTATGAGGTTCTAAAAATATGTGATCTATTTTAATACCAGTTGATTAGGCAGTAGATGCTAAGTGGGAAGTGCTAAATGAGATAAGAGCAAAAGGTAACGAGATCGAGCAAACCGACCAGCGGAGGGACTGGTCTCGAGGCTGGTCGAAACAGGCCTCGAGGTCGAGCTTAGGAGCTTGACAAGGGCTGTTGAGAACATTGTAACAGAGCTGAAGGCCTAAAGGATGGCCTCTTTATGATAAATAACAAGTAATAAATGAAGAACAACTCAAGAACACAATAAATAAAAAGCAATAAATCAATGAAGCAATTGTAGAGAATGTTTTAGTTAAAGAGCGGAGGATGTTCTTGTATATATGAGGGGGAATGCCAACATAGTACATGTGTAATAATTACAAAAGATATATGGCTGGTACAACCATTTAATTCCACGTTACACGCTTGTACTATTTTGTGTACTTTGTCAGTTGTAATCACGTTCCTCTTAGGAGTCTCCCGTCTTATCATGACGGTATTTGAATCTCGCCCTGCCTCGAGGTATATCGACCCCTTGGAATGCTTCCTTGAGGAGTGCACCTCGAGGGGTAAGCTTCGTATGCCGCTCTGATACAGTCGAGGTAAAGGCTCGACATGTTGTAGGAGGCTAAAAATCGGGCCCCCCCGGTTTTTCCGTACACAGATAGTCCCCGCGTTTCTTGGAATGAAAAGACAAGAAATGATTTGAATTCACCAAATTTTTAATGCTTCCATTATTCTGTCAGTCATTCCATTTAAGCGACCGATGTGAGAAATACTCAGAGACTATATATGCTTAGAGATCATATATGCACAGTTTTTTAGAACGATTCGAATTTATTTCTGCGGTTGGCTGCCTTTTGGCTTTCCCTAACATACGCGGTTGGCCCCTATAAATACTTCTTCCCCTGCCTCTCTTTTTTTCATTTCTTCTTCTAAT
Organism: Nicotiana knightiana; assembly: GCA_005239525.1. Taxonomy (NCBI): domain Eukaryota; kingdom Viridiplantae; phylum Streptophyta; class Magnoliopsida; order Solanales; family Solanaceae; genus Nicotiana; species Nicotiana knightiana. The sequence goes on along the minus strand of ML436113.1, from coordinate 137,116 downwards.
CTCTTCTAAAAAGACCTCTCATTAGTTATTTCTTGCATCCTCTTTTTGATCAGTTCCCTCTTGTTTTCTTTGAAACCTTTCTGCATGAATAGCGAAGGCTTCCAAAACTATTCAAAAAGATGATAAAGCCCTCTCTTCTTCAAGTTCCTTTACGGGAAAGGCAATTTTTCCCCCAAATCTCGAGGACTGCATCCCCCGGCCCTGTGAAATGACCTACGATTTTAATGTCGATAAACCTTCCTCGAAGCTAGGACGGTGGGAACGCATATCCTGTTATATTAGCCTAATAACAAACGTCGAGAGAGTTAAGGACGACTGATGTTGGGGAAATGCGATGCAAGTAGAGATTCGCTCTCAGGATAAAGACATAACGACCCATAAGACCGGCTTTCCCAGTGTATACACCTATCCATTTACCCTGGTCCCGATAGGGCTGTCTTCATCGTCGATAGACCCCATCATTCTCGATTTCTACAAGCACTATCAAGTGACGCTCGGCCAGATTCACCCATCATTTTGGCGAACCATATAAATTATTAGGTGTTTTGAAAATATGGTCGATGATGCCTTTCACCCTTGACTATCTGGTTAGAATGTTCAGTCCCCAACTTTATCGGGGTGTTCTGATTAAACTTCAACATCGGGCCTCGAGGGTTTTCTTTTCTTCCATCGATGATGGCAAGGACAAAGGGTGGATGAGCCGCTTTGTTCGAGTTAGGACCTTGTATCTGATTCCATCTGATAGGATGTCGTTCCCCGAGTAATGAAATACGAATCATAAGTGAACATATTAATTCTCCTTTGTGCCAATTCTCCATGAAACTAACTCCCTTTGATGATGCAGCTGTTGCATGATATCCCGATGTGGTTAACGATCTCTCGAGCTGGGTTCGCCAGCTTGATTCCACTCGCATGTATGTTGAGCGTGTGTGGCGCGACCTAGCCAAGGTTCGGTGGAAAGCCAAAAATCATGGTGGGACCTTTTGCAATACCTGAGTTCTGTTTAAAAGCGACCACCCCTGAATATATTATGACTTCTTATGTTTATGTAGGACTAGGGGAGGACTCTTTGATGAGAGAAGCATTTCCTGGGGGAGCAGACATCTCGAACCCGAATGAAGGGAAGAAGAGGAAGAGGGAATCATCGACTGAGCCTCTGGAGCCAAAGAGGGCTGTAGTGCAAAGGTCTGAGGCCGACTCCTCGGCTTTAGAAAAGAAAAAGGATTCACTAATATCGGCCAAGGGAAGTGAAAGCATAACTGTCTCTACCTTTGCTGGTCCATTGATTGAGCCGAGGGTTCCTGGATTAGAAGTTGATGATGATGTCTTACCCGGAACCGGAGAGGTTTTTGAGGGTAGATCGGATGATGCCCCTGATCCGATTTTCGATCGAAATATTCTTTGTGCCGAAGGGCACTCGGTAGGTGAGTTACCAGATCCTGACTATGAGCCGATGTTTCTTAGATTATAAGTTGATGATGCTATATTACCCGGTACCGGAGAGGTTTTTTAGGGTAGGTCGAATGATGCCCCTGATCCGATTATCGATCGAAATATTCTCCGGGCCAAAGGGAACTCGGTACGGGAGCCTGGCTATGAGCCGAGGTCTCCGAATAACCTAACTGGGGTTAGTGATGGAGGTGACTTTCTGCTGGTTTCACCATTTTCCCCGATGGAGATACGAGATGCCTCAAATATAGAATCTTCTGGCGCGAGGGTGCCCCTCGGGGGGGGGAAAAGGTAGCTGAGGGGATCTTTACTATGGCCGAGAAGAATCCTGAACTTAATGCCTTGCTCATTTTTGAAGAAATTGAAAGGTTTTTCAAGCTGGTGATTTCTTTGTCGATTGTTTCGAGCTTTGATTATTATTTCTCTGACTCCCCTTCTTTCAGGCGAAAGTGCTTTACAATAGGACCATGACCAAGTTTCAATATGAGCTGACCCATTATGAGGGGGAATGCAGGAGATTTTTATCGGAGGCGGATGAGCTCAGGGATTTTCTCGCCCAAAATGAGGGGGAGGCGCTGGGCCTCCGAGCTCGTTTAGAAATGGCATCTCGTAAATGGAGCGATCTTGATGAGCAGGTAACATAGCCTTCAGGTGCTTTGTTTTTGTAATTGATGTTAGTACTTAACCCTTATTGGGCTGATCTTTGCAGCTCAGGAAAAAAGATGCCCTGATGCGGGAAGGATTTAGATCTAGGCATGCCGAGATCCTTGTATTCAGGCAATGTGTGAGCGAGATAACCTCTGATAGAGATTCCCTCCAAGAGAAGTTGACCTCGACTGAGTATTGCTTACGCAATGCAAGTGCTAAAAGTAGAAGATATAAGGACCTCTATGCTGAATCGGTCGCTGTGTTATCTTCAATTAAGGTTGAATTTGATGCAATCATAGCCTTGTATAGAGTCGATGATGCCGCTGAAAATGCCCAGGCAAGGAAAGCAGCTGAGGAGGCCGAGCTTAGACTTGACCGAGCCCTAGATCTTGCCCGAAGTTTTGGAGGCAGGCTCTCAAGGATATTCATGCAAGGGGCCTCGATTTTTTTGCTGAGATCGAGAGGGTGATGTCGTCGAGGGGGAAGAGGTCGTTGAAGATCCGGGGGCCGAAGGCCAAGCTGCTGAAAGTAGGACCATCGAGGGAGCCGTTGAAGGCACACCCCAGCTGTAGATTAGGTTTTCGTTTGTTCTCTTTCCATGTGCGAGGGCTCTGATTTCGAGCTTTGTAAATATGCTTTGTGAACTTTTATCATGTATAAGGCGTTTCATGATTCCTTGTTTCTTTTCCGGTCTCTTGAAATAGGCTTTGATGCATTTTGATGATTAGTCTGATTAATAGGACATAGAAATGAAACCCTCGGGGTTATGAATTGGCCTTGAGGCTTTTTAGGCTGGTGAATTGGGCTCTTACACATTTGGTTGGTATGACCTTCGGTGTAGCTGGGAACTTGGGCACTTACGCATTTGGCCCTGAGGCACTTTAGTTAACCCTTTTGGGCTTAGTATCTAAGTTGGGTTTTGACTCGAGCTCAACGGCCCTCAAGTTTTCAAATCGTTCTGGGGCACTTTGGTTTTATACGACCTGTAGCTGGAAACTTCTGCTCTTACATGTTAAGTCGATACGACCTTTAATGTAGCAGGCGACTTGGTCTCTTACGCTTTTTAGCCCTGAGGCGATTTAGTTAACCATTTTGGGTTTAGTCTCCGAGTCGGGTATCGACTCGAGCTCAACGACCCTCAGTCGACTTTGGATCTTACGCTTTTTGGACCTGAGGCATTTTAGTTTACAATTTTGGGCTTAGTCTCCGAGTCGAGTTTCGACTCGAGCTCAACGGCCCCCAAGTTTTTAAATCGGCTCTGAGGCACTTTGGGTCGGTACGACCTGTAGCTGGCGACATGGTATCTTATGTGTTAGGTCCATACGACTAGCTGGCGACTTGGGCTCTTACGCTTTAGGTCGGTACAACTAGCTGGCGACTTGGGCTCTTACGCTTTAGGTCGGTACGACCTTTAACCGGTTTTTTTCGAAGTTTTTTGAAGTAATTGGAGGCGTGTAATTTTATGGAAGTTGTCAGACATTTTCGAGTCGAGTTAGTTTGGTCAGAGCCTTATGATGGTGGTCATTGTATTTGGCCGAAGCCTTTTCCCCGAGTGAGATAGTCACGGCATCTATATCGAGGGTATGCCTTTTGGGATCATACAAGTTTGATATATAGCCTTGACTTTGATATGGGGATTACGCCTTTTTTTAAGGTCTTACAAATTTTTACATGTGTTTCTTGAGGTCTTACAGTTTTGATGTTGCCTCATGGAGGGCATTCGAATTTGTAATTATCAGCCCTGAGGTCTTACGGCTATGAGTCGATTGTCAAGGACGGTTCCTGAGTCAGAGTTGATAATGATGGCTCGATGGGATGAACTCGAGGTTTCCTCCCCTGAGGTCATAAGGCTTTGGGTTTCTGATGCTTTGATGGGGTGACTGTCGGTGGCAATTCCCGAGACATCGAAAGTTGTTGATATTTTCTCGTTGGGGCTTATACTGTTGATATTCCCTCGTGGAGGGCTTAGATTGGTGATATTACCTAGTGGAGGGCTTACATTAGTGCCTTATGTAGGGCTTATGAGTTCGATGTTTCCGGCCTTGAGGTCTTACGGCTACGAGTTAGATAGCTTGATGAGCTTCCAATCATGGACAGTCCCTGAGTTAGAGTCGATATTGCCTCATGGAGGGCTTATACTATTGATGTTTCCTCATGCAGGGCTTACGATATCGAAGTTGCTGGCCCTTAGGTCTTACGGCTTTGAGTTTTTGGTGACTCGATGGAGCGGTTGTCGAGGACAGTCCCCAAGTTGTGGTTATGCCCTTTCTTAAGATCTTGCAAATTTGTAGATGTCTTGCTTGAGGTCTTACAGTTTTGTCGTTGCCTTGTGGAGGATTTACGTTGGTGCCTCATGGAGGGCTATGATCTCGAGGTGTCTGGCCCTGAGGTCTTAAGGCTTCGAGTTTCTAGTGTTTCGACAGGGTGACTGTCGATGGCAGTCCCTGAGAAATCAAAAGTTGTCGACATTGCCTCATGGAGGGCTTACATTGGTGCCTCATGGAGGGCTTATGGGCTAGAAGTTTCCTTCCCCGAGCTCTTACGGCTTTGAGTTTTCGGTATTATTCTCTGATTCGGGAAATTTCTAGCCTTGGGGCCGTTTCTTGTGAAGGTAGTGAACTTCTTTGACGCGTGAAGTGTTTTGAAGATAAGAGTTTCTCCTTTGATTACTTGGTACAAGTATACATTTTTTCATCATCGAGGGTTATATTTATTCTATGTGGACACGGTTCATTCGATCGTTTGGTCCTATACATCATTCTCCTGTCGAGACCCTCTTTGGCATCTTTTGGTTTGTTCGAAGGAGGTGATTTCCCGCGAGCATGCCCCTCAGTATTTGAGGCTGATCGAAGACAATCCTTGAACACTTAGTGAGTTCTCCTTTGGTAGCATATGGATGTTGCCTCGTTAAAAACCTCGTTGGTAAAACCCAGTTAGGGTAAAATCTGACATAAGGGAAAAAGAGAGCGCAACACATGCTTTAAGACCTAAGGCCTTCGAGATGGAGGGTGCTTTGATTCCGTTTGATCGCACACCTGCACATTTGGTTAGTGTAAAATGTGAAGGAAAGAGGGAGAGGATTTTACCTTAGCAATAATAGCGTTTGAGCATTGATATGTTCCAATGTTTTGGAAGTTGCTCGCCTTCCATGCTGCCGAGTTTGTAGGACCCTTTGCCGATTACTCCGAGGACGCGAATGGTCCTTCCCAGCTTGGGCCTAGCTTCCCTTCATTAGGGTTTCGAGTGATTAGCGTGTCTTTCCATAGGACTAAGTCCCCGACTCTGAAATGTCGGAGGTTTGTTCTTCGGTTATAGTATCTTTCGGTTCTTTGTTTTTGGGCGGCCATCCGGACCAGCGAAGCTTCTCGCTTCTCGTCTAATAGTTCGAGGGCCGTAGTCACAGCCTCATTGTTTGAGTCTTCGGTGGCATGTTAGAATCTGGCGCTTGGCTCTCCGGCCTCGAACGGTATCAAAGCCTTGGACACGTACCAAAGATAACGGCGCTTCTCCTATGCTTGATTTAGAGGTTGTCCCATATGCACAAAGCACCTCGAGCAGCATTTCTCTCTACTTTACCTTCGCATTTTCTAACTTCTTTTTAAAGTTTTGAATGATGGTCTTATTTGTGGATTCACCCTGACGATTTGCACATGGATGGTAAGGCATTGATAGGATTCTTTTGATTTTGTTATCCTCGAGAAATTTTGTTACTTTGACTCTAATGAACTGCTTCCCGTTATCACACGTTATCTAGGAAGGGATTGCGAATCGACACATGATGTGATCCTAGATGAAGTTGATGACTTCTTTTTCTCTTATCTTCTCGTAGGCCTGTGGTTCCACCCACTTTGAGAAGTAGTCATTCATAAATAGAATAAATCTATCTTTACCTGGTGCCATTGGTAGGGGGGCCGACTATGTCCATTCCTCATTTCATGAATGGCCATAGCGATAAGACTGAATGTAGCTGTTCACCGGGTTGGTAGATCATTTGTGCAAATATTTTACATTTGTCGCATTTTCGGATGAACTTTTTCATGTCGCTTTCCATGTTGTCCCAATAGTAACATGCTCTGATCACCTTGCGAATTAAATAATCGGCACCGGAGTGATTTCCGCAGGTGCCCTCGTGGATTTCTCGGAGCATGTAATCAGTGTCTTCTGGTCCCAAGCATACTGCTAGGGGCCCATCGAAGTCTCTCCTGAGCTCCAATCTCGTCGAGTGAAAATCGGGTTGCTCTGGTCCGAAGGGCCCTTGATTATTTTTGGGTCCGTGGGTAGCCTCCTTCTTATCAAATAATCAATATACTTGTTTCTCTAGTCCCATGTCAGGCTGGTAGAGTTGATTTCGGCATGGCCTTCATTGATCACCGATTTGGATAGATGAAAAACAGCCTCGAGGAGTATGTCATCTTCTTCAACGGATGATCCCATGTTTGCGAGTGCATTGGCCTCGCTCTTTGCTCCCGAGGTATGTGGGCCAGAGTCCAATATTTGAAACGATGCAAACTGATTTGAAGTTTATCTAGGTACCATTACATCATTTCCTCTCGAACCTGGAAGCTCCCGTTTGCCTGATTTACTACCAGAAGGGAATCATTTTTTCTTCGAGGACATTCGCTCCTATGCCTTCGGCTAATTTGAGACCTGCAATCATATCCTCATACTCAGCTTCGTTGTTAGTCAACTTTGCAGCTTTTATAGATTTTCTAATCACGTCACCTACAGATGGCTTCAAAACTATGTTGAGCCCGGATCCTTTCACGTTCGAGGCACCGTTAGTGAATAAGGTCCATACCCTCGATGATGCAGCCATTTTTAGTAGATGTTCTGTTTCTACCTCGGGCACAAGGGCGTTCGTAAAGCCGGCCATGCAGTACGCCAAAATTTGGGACTTGATAGCCATTCGGGGCTGATATTCAATATCTTACCCCCCCCCCCCAGCTCGATGGCCCATTTGGCTAGTCGGCCTGACAATTCAGGTTTATGCAATATATTTCGAAGAGGATATGTTGTTAAAACACATATATGGTGACATTGAAAATAAGGCTTCAACTTTCGAGAAGCACTTATTAATGCAAGAGCCAATTTTCTAAGTGTGGGTAACTGATTTCAGCATTTCCGAGGTTTCGACTTACATAGTAGACAGGGAGCGTACCTTGATCATCTCGAACCAACACGCCACTTACCGCTACATCAGACACTGCTAAGTATAAGTATAACATTTCATCCTCCTTTGGGGTGTGGAGCAAAGGCGGGCTTGAGAGATACCGTTTCAATTCCTCAAAGGCGCGTTGGCATTCGCAGTCCACTTAAAGTTGTTTTTTTTTAGTAGGGAAAAAAAGTGATGGCTCTGATCTGATGACCTCGAGATGAATTGGCCTAACACCGCTATCCATCCGGTCAGTCGCTGTATGACCTTTACGTTGTTTACCATCGTGATTTCTTCGATGGCCTTTATTTTGTCGGGGTTGATTCCAATTCCCCTGTTTGATACCATTAAGCCTAAAAATTTGCCTGAACCTACGCTGAAGGCGCATTTCTCGGGGTTGAGCTTTATGTTGTAACTTCTAAGGACGTCGAAGGTTTCATGCAAATGATTCAAATGATCTTTTGTGCGCAAAGACTTAACTAGCATGTCATCAATGTACACTTACATGGATTTACCTATTTGATGTTCGAACATCTTATTAACTACGCGTTGGTACGTGGCCTCTACGTTCTTTAGCCCGGAGGGCATTACATTGTAGTATTATGTGCCGTACTTCGTGATGAACGAAGTCTTTTCCCTATCCTCGGGGTTTATTTGAATTTGATTATACCTAGAGTAGGCGTCAAGATAGGTGAGAATCTCGTGGCCGGCCGTGGCATCAATCAATCGATCAATGTTGGGCAGTGGGAATGAATCTTTAGGGCATGCTTTATTAAGTCCTTATAATCTACGCACATTTTTAACTTGTTCCCTTTTATGGGAACCACTATTACATTGGCCAACCACTCGGGATATCTTACTTCCCTAATGGACCCTATTTTGAGGAGTTTTGTTACCCCGTCCTTGACGAACGCATGTTTTACCTCGGACTGAGGCCTTCTTTTTTGCTTCACCGGTTTGAACCTGGGGTCGACGCTTTGTCGGTGTGTGGTTATTCTCGGGGAGATCCCTGTCATGTTTAAGTGGAATCAAGCAAAGCAATCAATGTTGTCAGTAAGAAATTGAATGAGTTCTTTCCTGAGCTCTGGGGTTAATCTCGTTCCCAGGTATACCTTTTGATCTGGTAGGTATTTCATCAAAATAGCGTGCTCTCATCCTTCGCGCGACCGAATTTTTGGGGGCAACGAAGGTTCGAAGAGTGAGGAAGTCTCTCCCATAATCCTCGGGGACCCGTTTATATCCCGACCCCTCCGCGGTGGAGTATATGGGCTCTGGCGCCATGCCGTGCACTGCAAACATTCCTTTACCGCGTGTTGCTCGCCATACACCATTTTTATGCCTTCTGTAATTGGGAATTTCAACATCTGGTGGAAAGTCGACAGTACCGCCCTGATGCCGTGTATCCATGGCCTTCTAAGAAAGGCATTGTATCTCGTGTCTCCCTTGAGGACATGAAACTTGGTGCCCAAACTGTACCGGACACATTGACTGGCAGGATGGTTTCCCCCTTTGTTGCTTCGCTCGCCATGTTAAACCCACTGATTATATTGGCTGAGCTACCTGGATCCACGAGCACACACTTAATTTGAACTCTATTTAAGAGAAAACAAATTACCAGGGCATCGTTGTTTGGTTGGGACAAGGCTTCGACATCTTCTTCTCTGAACACAACAGTTCCTTTAGGTATAAAATTTTGAGTTCGTTCTTCCGTGGTGGTGGGAACTTTGGCCCGTTTAAGCACGGTTTCTTGCGGTCCGTGATCCTCAGGGTCGTTGTTTTCATGTGTGTTTACTAGGTTAAAAAATTTCTGACCTGAAATTAAAGATTCTTGGACAAGAAAAAGTGTGAAGAATAACTTGTGTTTTTAGAAACCCAACACTAAAACAATCAATATTACACCAAACTGTTACCTTTAAAACGGTAATTACAATTATATTTGATTATGAGGTTCTAAAAATACGTGATCTATTTTAATACCAGTTTTTTAGGCAAGAGATGCTAAGTGAGAAGTGATAAAATGAGATAAGAGCAAAAGGTAACGAGATCGAGCAAACCGAGCAGCGGAGGGGCTGGTCTCGAGGCTTGTCGAAACAAGCCTCGAAGTGGAGCTTAAGAGCTTGAAAAGGGTTGTCGAGAACAATATAGTAGAGCTGAAGGCCTAAAGGATGGCCTATTTATGATCAATAACAATTAATAAATGAATAACAACTGAAGAACACAATAAATAAAATAAAATAAATCAATGAAGCAATTGTAGAGAATGTTTTAGTTAGAGAGCAGAGGATGTTCTTGTTCTTGTATTGAATATCATGTATCTCACAAAGTCACAAGGGTCTCTTTATATATGTGGGGGTATCCCAACATAGTACATGTGTAATTATTACATAAGAGAGATGGCTGGTGCAGCCATTTAATGCCACAATACGGGCTTGTACTATTTTGCTACTTTGTCAGCTTTTATCACGTGCCTCTTGGGAATCTCCCGCCTTATCAGGATGGTCTTTGAATCTCGCCCCAAATTTGTGTTGTGTTTTTGTACTACTTAACTTAGATACCATGCCTACAGGGATAAGGTATTACAAAATCAAGTTCAAATTTCAACCGTTAGGATATCTTAGCTATAAAACACTGTTATCCGACTAGAAAGCATGTATATAGGATCAAACGCTGGTAATTCCCAGTCTCTAGTAGTTTTCAATGCCTATTACGCGAACAATTATAAATCATTCCTATAGGACTTGTAATGCTCTAATCTTCCCATTTGTTAGTCCAGAAACTGCATCACTACATGTTTAATTATGTAGAGATCATGCATATAGGACTTAAGAACTCTAAGTCTTAATTTTGAAATGTTCTACTGCCTAATACTAGAAATCAGTCTTTATGCTTTCTTATTTATGTGTGGAGGTTAGTTGCTCCCTTTTATTGCAAATTATATGCAGTCCCATATGTTCTTGATTATCGCCTAGTTTTATATTTTGAGCACCTGAGTTGAATAAATAACTACTAAATAGTAGGTTCAGAGCCTCTTGGACCATAGGCATGGGTATATCTTGACTGTGAGCACGTGATTTTCACCCACCACATACTCCTATAAAATTTATTAAAATAAATTAATTTTATAAATTTTGTTGAATTTTATTGATTAATTGTGAATTGTCTTGCATTTGCATATTCATAATTCATCTTTAAAATTATTTAAAATTGCAAGGAATTATAAGTTCATTATTTGCAATTAATTGAATTAAGTACACAGATGATGATTATTTGATGTAATGTAGTTTTGACAACTAATTACTAAATTAATCATTTTATATCTGACAAAGCTATAGATTTAATTAGGTGTATTGGATCAATTGTTTATTCCTAATTAGTCTATAATTAGACGAAATAAAGACAAAATTGATTGTTACAACCTTTTGAATTTAATTAGGTTTGTTTTTAATTAGATTAATTGAGTTTAATTAAACCTAAAGTCCTAAAACCCGGATTGGGCCATATGACCCAAGCCCAAACCTTCCTCTCTACGTCCCATTTACCTAGGCCCAACCAATTAAACCCGGCCGACCCCATCCCCGTCCAAACGACCATGTTTCATCTAAAGAACAAATCCCAGTCGTTGATCAAAATAGATCGAACGTCTGGGAACTCCCACAACCCCTGCTATAAAGCTGTTCCTAAGCCCCATTTCCCCTTCGTCTCTTCCCTCTATCTAGAGACCGACTGGTCTCCGTCATCCCTCCGCTGTCCTTCGTCGGCCGAAAATCGCCCCCGGCGGCGAAGTTCACCCAATTGAGCCCAAATTTCACCTAGATGATCTTCTCTTCATCCTCAATCACCCCCTACCATTGATTTCATCAAAACCCCTCAAATTCCTCAAATTTCATATCTAAAAATCTGAAACCCTAAAACTCCACATCTGGTCTATTCAAGAACATTTAATGATTCATACCTACATAAGTCAATAGCTCTTGATGAGAGCTATTGATTCATGTGGGTTAGAGCTATTTTCAAACCCTGCCGAAATTCGGCCAAGGTCCGGCGACCTTCAATATTTGAGGCCAAATGCCTTTAATTGGTATTTCCTCTCCTCCTTGTTGTTTTATGCATTAATAAGTCAAGAAAATCATTGTTTTCCTTTCTGTTTAGTTTATTTTTTTCCTTTGTCTTTCTGTCCTTGTATGTTTATTGCCAAAACATGTCTCTTGCTGTTTTTAGGTCTAGATTATGTTCCATTGATTTCTGTTTAAGTAGCTTATTTTTTTATTTTCTTAGTTACTGTTTTTATCCCTTGTTTGATTATGTGTTATCTCTTGTAATTAACCAAGAAAATCAAAATATAATAAGTTAACAACATGCCTTTAGTTGTTCAAAGATTAGTAATATGAATCCCTTGTGATATTGTCCATAATTTTCTTTTCTCTGTACTGTACCTTATTAAAACAAGAAATTATATGTTTGCTTTATTTTCGTTAATGTTTATTTTGTCATTGTTTATGTGATTACTTTAAAATTTGAACAAGTTGCTTAATTAGATTAGGGTTATCTTACGGTATGAACTGTTCCTGTGATTCCCTGCTTAGTTTGCTTAGATTATCTGTCAATGTTTCCTGATTTGTCCTTGTTCATGTTAGTGAGTAGGTAGCCGTTTGAATTTACTATTTCTTAAGCATGATCGTTATTGATTAGTTAATTAATAGCCTGATTTACTAGGAAACTGGTTTAATCCTAACCTCAAGTTTAACTTAATTAATGACAACTTTTTAAAGGATACTTGTTTAATAGGATCAACCTAGGTTATTAACATCTTAAATATTCGGTTAAGTCCTAAGTGCTAATTAAGATAATTAGCTAGGTCTACTTAATTGAAGCAAATCAACTAACCTAAGTTTAAGTAATTAATTTGATTAATCTTAATTAATTCAATTAAATTAGGATTAAGTTCATAATACCTATTAGTCTTAGTTAACTAAAGTAAGCTAACTAGGATTAATTAACTAGGGCTAATAATAACCCAAGCAAGATAACCCTGGTTACCTAATGGTAATTTCAGGGGCATCAAGGGGTATATTAGGAATCCTAGGTGAAGGAATCTTGGGGGTAATTGCCCAAGAACCTTCTAGACTTTTGAAATCAGATTTTTAAGGGTAATAAGGTCTTTTCATAGGCTGGAAGTTTCTGGAATAGGGGCAGTTATCCCAAAGGATAAGGGTAACAACTGCCCCATGTACTATTTCAGCTCTTTGGATGAGGAATATGCCAGAGCATATCCCATCTCAAAGCCTCCTATAAATAGACCCTCATTTTAGACTATTGAGGACCTTCATTTGAGACACTGAAAAATTACCTAGACACTCACACGAGAACACTCTTCTCTTTCCACCTGTTTTTATACTCCATCATCTGGTTCACACTCTCTTGGCTACTGAAACATATCTGAAAATACAGAAAAATCAGAATAGTTGCATTCATAAACAAAAATCAGAAATATATATTAGTGAAAAGATTTGGTTTCATTCAAGAATCATCAAGGTTCTTGTGGTTGTTCTCAGCTTTGGTCCTTGGTCGGTAGTCAGATTTCGAAGTTTCTTGTCTAAATATTCGAGTTCTGGGTTGTTCATCCTATTGGTTGTTGATGGGTTTTGGTTGTTCTGCTCTGGTTGTTGCTGAATCTTTCTCCTCTTTGCTGCTTTGCTGACTATCCGGCCTTTATTTGGTCAGGATTTTTGTTAACTTTCTCTTTAAAAAGGTATGTAACAATGAACTTTAAATAAAGTTATTAAATTCAAAATTTGTGCTGAAATGTTTGATTCATGTTGTATTTTGAGATTATGTAAAGTTGAATCTTCTTCTCCTTTATTCTTAGTATAAAAATATGAACTAAGACTGTTAGTAAGCTGATAAAGGAATCTGAAGGAATATTGTCTATGAACTATCTGAACTATTCTGGTTTAGCTTTTGTTTAATTATGTTGGTTTCAGAACTTATTAAGTTTTGTATGGTGTTGTTTTTGTGTCTTCTTTAGTTTTACTGAGATAATTAGCACTAGGGTAGATGAATTTGACTTCTTAATAGTCAAATTCACCCCATGGTAGTGCATAAACAGTACTTTAGCTTGCTAAAAATTATCCTTCAAAGGATATAAGTGTGTAATTAGGAAGGGCCTTAAGGAAAAGAATTTGAACCTGCACAATGGTCGGATTTACTCCTCAAAGAGCCAATAGTGGCCAAAGTATTTGACCAAATACTAGCCGGAATAAGCATGACTATAAAAGTCTAAACAAAGTAGCATCATTGGATTTGAAACTGACCCCTTCTATGGTCAGATTCATTCCAGCCAATGCACAAGAGAATTTTGTTATAGTATGACATCATTAGAGTCAAATTTGACCCCGGTAATGGTCAGATTAGAGTCACTAAAAGATGCATAACGTATCTATTATTGAGATAGTTAGAGATTGCAAACGAAAAGTTGCAAATGTACAGTACGAAGAATCCAGATGTGGAGCAGCTATTTAGGATTTCAATTTTTTAGTTTTTCCTTGATATTCATAAAATATGTATTTTACAGAAGCGGTATTTTCTCTTCAGAAAACTGTAATTCGTTCATTTATGCATTTTGGAATCTTATAATTTAAGGTACTAGACTGTATATTCATTTTTCAGCCTTTTAGTTTATAGTGTTCAAACTAAATTTTGAGGCGATTTTCCTGGAACTTTGAATCTGTTTTGCTCTAAAAAGTAGTTCAAGGATAAAATAGGTGTTTAATCGAAAAGAGGAGCTGGTATTCAAATCAGTCCACATGAAACCTTTCGTAAACATTTATTGGATTTTCAGAAGCGGATATTTCAAAATTCAGTTGTTTCAATATAAGTGGATTTAGTAGATCATTTTTAGTCTATCTCGTATCTTGTTAAATTTTCTGAAATCGATGTATGAACACTTTTGAACCTTGAAGCATGTGATTAGGCTATCTAAAATTGACAAGAACTGTTAATTTAGAACTGGTAAAACGGCCTGTGCTATGTTCTTCGTTAGAAATTACAAAGTTCCAGAAAAATAAAGTAATTTTAGCTTACCATTTAAAGTGAAACCAGTAGATAATGTATTTATATGTCTATAATTCTTATAGGTGTATGTATATCTACACAAATGAGGTGCATCTTGATTAACATATTTTCCATCATTTACCAAACTAGAAAGTGAAGACCTTTAAGATTTGATTAAGAATTAAATTTTCTAACTGGTAGTCTTCTTACAAAAATAGCCAAACTAGGATGGCCTAAAGTGATTAATTGGGGCTAAAATATGTCCATAGCCCAAAATATGTTGTCTTTTAGGCTAATGAATTTCACTTTTTAGGCAACCCTCTAGGTAGAAAGATACCTTTAGTCTGAAATTTGGTAAAGAATCAAGTATTATCTCGAGTTTCCATAACCTACACTCGGGAGTGGCAACTCGTGCCCCCGACCCTCAACTCCAAACAATAAATAAAAATGCACATAGAATCATGGGTGCATTTAATGTGACGTGTTTTCCATGTATTCAAAACAACAAGTGCGTAACTTGTCTTAAGATAAATCCATAAACGTCCGAATTGGATTTTATCACATAAAAATTAAAAGCACCTCTTCTGACAGAGAACATAGAGAATAATTGAACAACGCCTCAAATAGGCATTCTAAAACTGTCATGACCATAGTCTTGACTAAGTAATCTACACTCGGGTGTGACAACTCATGTCCCGGACTTTAACTAAAAACTATATTAAAATCACGTGTTGTAATTGCAGGTGCATTTCATGTGGCGCAATTGTAACATGCCCAAAAGCAAACAAGTGCACGTCCTCGTGACTTGTTTTCAAGATAAATCCATAAACGTCAAAAGCGGCTAAAAATTAAAAAGGATAAATGCACAATAGGATAAAACACGTAAACAATCAGACAATTTAAGCCAAATAGTAATAGTGAAGCGACCGTGCGCTTCGGAGCTTCCAACAAAAAGGTCAGTTTGAGACAATTCACGTCGGGGCAATTGGTATTAAAGCGAATCTTCCCACATTAGGATGCAGCAAAGGGGATATTCTAACCCAACTGGCAAGGAACTTAGATGGTTCACCAGGAATTAACAGGAGGAGCACTTAGTCTTGCAGAGATGGATGGGGAAATCTGGCTAAAACCCATCAATTCAGACGCAGTCAATGTCACACCTCCTTTTTCCACCCCCGGATTAATGAAGGGGTAATAAGGAAGTTTTTCCACTTTAAGTGACATTATTCGGTTTTGGGATTTGTTATTACTTTAGAGTCGCCACCCGAATTTTTGACGATGCTCCGAGACACCGTTTTGTTTTGAAAATCCCAAACCGAGGAATTTTGTCTGATATTTTAAAAGAAATGGTTAGCCAACTCAAAGCGTGCGCTTATGAGTATGTGTAGCGTGCTCAAGATATTCTCCATTTTCCAAGTATTCCTTGATGTCATGGAACCACGGATTTTCATCAATCTCTTCTTCAACATGAGCACAATAAGTTGGTTGCTTATGAATTACTATTGGGATGGGATCGATGAAACTCTTATCTGGGTATTGTATCATGGAAGACAAAGTGGCTAATGCATCTGTAAACTCATTCTAAATCCTTGGAATATGTTTGAACTCTATCTTTGTGAACCTCTTGATCAGCTCTTGTACACAGTGCAAATATGGCATTATTTTGTTATTTTTTGTAGCCCATTCTCCTAGAACCTGGTGCACCAACAGATCTGAATCTCTGATTACCTATAGCTCTTGAATATTCATGTCAATCGACAACCTGAGTCCCAGGATGCAAGCCTCATATTCCGCCATATAGTTGGTGCACGGAAATTTGAGGTTTGCGGATAGCAGATAGTGTTGACCGGTTTCTGATACTAAGACAGCTTCGATACCCACTACTTTGAACTTCTCTAATCCATCGAAGAACATCCACCAACCATCGTACGCCTCGGTTATATCTTCTCCTACAAACGACACTTCCTCATCGGGAAAATACGTTTTCAATAGTTCGTATTCTTTGTCTACGGGACATTCTGACAAGTGATCCTCCAATGCTTGCCCTTTGACTTCCTTTTGAGTTACATAGACGATGTTGAACTCCATCATCAATATCTACCACTTTGCTAACTTACCTGTAGGCATGAGTTTCTGAAAGATGTATTTTAGCGCATCCATCCTTGATATGAGATATGTAGTGTACGCACAGAGATAATGTCTCACCTTCTGGGATATCCATGTTAGATAATAGCAAGTGCGTTCCAACAAAGAGTACCGGGATTCATAATGTCACGCCCTGAAATCCAACCATCGGGCCGTGATGGCGTCTAACATTAAACCCGCTAGACAAGCCAACGTGTATAGATAACTGGCATATTAACATCGATTTAACAGAATAAGCTACAAATAGTTCACAACTTAACAGCGGAAATAAATAAATATGGTTTTCAAACTAAGTAAAGACAACATAATACATTGACGCATAATTTTCCCAAAACCTGGAGTCACAAACTCACGAACTTTCTATAAGAGTGCTAAATACAAAGTCTGAAAATAAATACATGACTGTCTCTGAAACTAGAGGAAAAATAAGACAGAAGTGAAGATAAAGGGATGGAAGAGACGGCAAGGCCCACGAACACTAGCGGGTATACCTTGAAGCCTCTAGGATAAGCTGGAAGACACTCCCACTAAGGATGTCCTCTGGGTCCAGCTGCGTAATCTTCACAACATAAAGAAGTGCAGGTGTAGCATTAGTACAACCAACCCCATGTACTGAGTAAGTGTCGAGCCTAACCTCGGCGAAGTAGTGACGAGGCTAAGACACGACAACAAAATGTACCTGTGCAGTTCAAATATATAAATATAAACAAAGGAAGAGAAATACAGGAAGTAATCCATCAATAAGGGAAAGGGGAACATGTTATGGGGAGATAACAGTTTCATATAAGAAATCTTAAACAAATAAAGGAAAATCAATGTCAGAATATCAATAAGGACCAGAAATCAGAAGCTTGCACGGCATCACCCTTCGTGCTTTTACTCTTGTCCTCACTATGCAATGTATAATGTAATCAATGTAAATCATGGCACGGCATCACCCTTCGTGCTTTTACTCTCTTTCCTCATAATATAATCAATGAATAACAGTACAGAATGGTACATCGTACAACACGGCATCACCCTTCGTGCTTTACACTCTTCCTCACAATAGCGAATAGTGCACGGCATCACCCTTCGTGCTTTAACACTCTTCCTCACCCAAATAGCAATCACAAACAACGGGCAAGGGAGTAAACAGAATAGAAATAGCAATCTAGGCAAGGGAACAATAACAGTAATCTCAACATCCCAACAAGGGAGACAATATCAAACAATGCACGGCATCACCCTTCGTGCTTTACTCTCATTCTCACCAAGACAAGTACACGGAATCACCCTTCGTGCTTTAATCTCATACTCACCAAAACAAGTGCACGACATCACCGTTCGTGCTTTAACACTCCTCCTCACCCAAACAGCAATCACAAACAAAGGGCAAGGGAGTGAACATAATAGAAATAGAAATCCCGGCGAGGGAACATCAATTAAACAATTAAATCCTGGCAAGGGAACAATACAATGATGACCCGACAAGGGTATATTTCAATAACTCTTTCTCTTTCTTTCACTTTCATTTCCATGATTTATTCTATCACTTGAGACAATGCTCCAAAGGATGTAATTATCTCATATTCCTTCATCATTCATTTTACAATTTGAGTCAATGCTCCAAAGATGTAATATCTCATATTTCTTCATTATTAGTTTCACAATTTGAGCCAATGCTCTAAAGATGTAATATCTCATATTTCTTCATTATTCGTTTCACAATCTGAGACAATGCACCTCGAAGTTTAAAGATCACAATTCCCTTCACATGCTCTTTAGAACATATAGAAATCATCAATTAAGCATGAAAGTTACAACAAAATCGGGATACTCGCAATAATAAGACTCACGGTCATGCTAGACACCAATGTATACATCGTACTCTATAATTAGCAAGTAGCAAATAAGACTCAACTCCTATTCCCTCAAGCTAAGGGTAGACCAAACTCTTACCTCGGGTCAAAAATATAGCAATCAACCCTCTAACACCGCCTTTCCTTTAGAATTCAACTCCGGAAAAGTATTATCTAGGCATAATCAACTCAATTATATCAATACGGATTCAATAATTCAATTACATAGCCTAATTACCCATTTCCATGCATTCTTCCAAAATAACAAAATTTGACCCCAGGCCCGCTTGGTCCAAACACGGGGCTCGAACCAAAACCACGTCACACATTCACCCACTAGCCTGAATATAATTTGTTATCAAATCGACCCCAAAACGAGGTCTAAATCAAGAAAATTCAAAAGGGACTAACTCTACCCAAATTCCCAATCTTCTACTCTAATTTGCATGTTTTAGGCTTAGGAATTCATTAGATATAGATGAAAAATGAATGAAACGAGTTAAATTTACTAACCCAAGAAGTTTTGGTGAATGATGGCTTCAATGGAAGACTAAGGACCTTGGAGAAGATGAATTTTGTGAAAACTTATGAAAAATCCCGAAGCTACTGTTCTGGAAATATCTATATACCACTGGGCAAAATTGCCCTTCGCGATCAGGGAAGGCTGATCGCGTTCGTGAAGGGTAGACTGGATAGACCATCGCGATCGCGGAAGGGAGAACATGAACGCAAAGAGTAAAAGGGCTGGGGTCTAGAAGTTAACTTATGCGAACGCGATGAAGGAGACATGGAAAGCTACGCGATCGCGGTCAACTGTACACGAACGCGAAGAGGAAAATAGGGCTAAGCCCTCAGGGTCAAATAACCCTACGCGATTGCGAAGGAATGGAAGCAAACACGATGACGGAAAAGCTTAAAGCTTCCCGAACACGGAAGAGGCTTCGCGATCGCGAAGAACAAATGGACCTGCAACAGCTGAAACAAAACCAACAATTTTCCTAAGTTCAAAAATCACTCTGAGACACAGCCGAAACACTCCCGAGCCCTTGGGGCTCCGAACCAATCACATGAACTAACTCACCAGCATCTTAAAACCCTAACCGCGCGATCAAATCGCCAAAATAACATCAAAAACAATGAATCAAACCTCAAAATCACTAGTTTTTCTTCAAACTTCATAAACATTCAAATTTAGAGTTTTAAGTCCGAAACACGTCAAACGATGTACAATTTCAACCAAACTTCACAGAAATATCTTAAACCACATATAAGACCTGTAGCGGGCACCGGAACCAAAATACGGGCCCCATACCAACACATTCTAAACAATTTCCATTTCACTTTTCTTTATAAATTTCAGAAAAACAATTTCACTCAAAAATTCATTTCTCGGGCTTGGGACCTCGGAATTCGATTCCGGGCATACGCCCAAGTCCCATGTTTTTCTACGGACCCTCCGGGACAGTGAAATTACGGGTTTGGGTCCGTTTACCCAAAATGTTGACCGGAGTCAAATTTACTCATTTTAATATCAAATATTAGCATTTTTTCACAGAATTTCATATTTATGCTGTCCGGCTACGCGCCTGGACTGTGCACGCAAATTGAGGCAACTATAGATGAGGGTTTCAAGGCCTCAAAAGTACGGAATGGGTAATAAAATAGGTGATGACCCCTTTGGGTCGTAACACATAAGCGTGAACTATTTGATCAGATAATGTATCGCCTGCTATTTCCTTCTAGTCTCATCATGTTGTCTTAGAAAACAACCAAAAGCCCCATATAACACAGACAAATAAAGCAGCAGAAGTCTTCTTGGTTCAGGTGTACCAGCACAGGCGGTTTGTCGAAGGCTTTCTTGCATTCCTCAATCCAGCTCGTTATAGCATCTTTCCTTAGCATTCTAAAGATTTTCTCACATATCACAGTTGATTGTGCTATAAAGGGGTTGATACTATTGAGGCGCCCTAGAAAACTCATCACATCTTTTATTCTTTGGAGGTGGCAAGTCCTGGATAGCTTTGATTTTTTACGGATCTAACTCAATACCTCGGCGACTGACGATGAAACCTAACAACTTTCCAGCAGGGACTCCAAAGGCACATTTTGCAGGATTCAACTTCAAATTGTATTTCCGAAGCCGGTAAAAAAATTTCTTCAAATCTGCTATGTGATCCGAACTCCTTTTAGATTTGATGACAACATCATCCATGTACACCTCGATTTCCTTGTGTATTATGTTGTGGAAAATAATGTCATTGCCCTCATGTAGGTGGCCCCATCATTGATCAAACCAAATGGTATCATTTTGTAACAATATACTCCCCATAGTGTGATAAAGGCAGTCTTTTCACCATCATCTTCATCTATCCAGGTCTGATGGTATCCTGTGAAACAATCAACGAAGGATTGGAGTTCATGCTTGGTGAAGTTATCAATCAGTATGTGTATGTTGGGCAGCGGAAAATCATCCTTAGGACTTGCTCTGTTCCGATCTTAGTAATCGACACATACTCTAACTTTTCCATCTTTCTTCGGAATTGGCACAATGTTGGCCAACCAGGTCGGGTATTCGACCACTCGAAGAACCTTGGATTTGATTTTCTTGGTGACTTCCTCTATTATCTTCAAACTCATATCTGGCTTGAACTTTTGAGCTTCTGCTCTACCGATGAACACGTGGGATTCGTGGATAGCTTGTGAGCTACTATGGAGGTGCTTAAACTAGTCATATCGTAGTAGGACTATGCAAAGATGTCCTCATACTCCTTTAGGAATCTGATATACTCTTCTTTCTCTTACGGTGATAGATGACTGCCTATACGTGTTTCCTTGACCGTTTCGGAATCCCCTAAGTTAATGGTCTTAGTTTCCACCAAATTAGACTTCACTTTATTTTCAAAGTTCTATACCTATGTGATGATTTCCTCAGCAATTGTATCATCTTGAAGATCCTCTGAATCATTGTCCTTATGTTGTGTTGTCTCATTGCATGTTACACTCGTGGGTTCATAAGGATATGTAATAATTATGCTGAAAATAATATAGAAAGATAATAATAAATATGAAAAGCAGTAATGCATTAATAAAACTTTAAAAATGTCAACAAGTACGACTCGATAGCTTGAGTAACTATTTAAAAACAAATTACTGAA
Source organism: Nicotiana knightiana (assembly GCA_005239525.1). NCBI lineage: Eukaryota > Viridiplantae > Streptophyta > Magnoliopsida > Solanales > Solanaceae > Nicotiana > Nicotiana knightiana. The sequence continues at coordinate 115,676 of ML436113.1, read as the reverse complement.
AAATGTCTTAAATTCTCAAAATTATTTGAAAATAATTCATGCTAATTTTTCAGGCTACCCAGGAACTCGGCGAGCCTGGAACGGTGCAGCGGTCCAGTTCTTGAGAATAGATCCTTCTTCCATGGTTTGAATGGTCTTCCTCCTCATCCTCTTCCTCCTCAACAATTGCATTGCAGTCCATGTCTTCTTCATCTACAAACAGCCTCCTCATGCCAGCCAAAACCTCATCTTCCTCATATCCCCACATCATGTCAACCTACTGGACTATCTGGTGAAGAGGTAGTACGGGTTGTTCTAGTGGATAATAAAGAGAATGCCATGGTGGTGTCGAATCCTGAAATTCTTTCCATGTATGTTCATATCCGAGCCCAAAAGTCATGACGTGGTACTGAGGTTGTACGGATTTGGTGATCCCCTAAAGCTTTTTTCCGAGACCGTTGTCTGGTTCATACCCCATCCACAGCAATATGCTTTCTACCTTTTTGATCCACCATCAGCTCTTTTCAATTGTGTTAACCCGTTCAATGCGATGATATATTTCTCCACGCAGCTTCCTTTTATTTTGAACAACTAGATCGGTCTGGTTGGTGTAGATAGGGTTGCTCCCATCTCCATGGATAATCACCTCCTAATAATTCCACTCAAACATCATAGCCTGGTGCAGAGTTGGATCCACTTCCCTAGCTGCATGTATCCATGGCCGTCCCAATATTTGATTGTAATAGTAGATATATATAGCACTTGGAACTCGACATCAATCCAAGTCGGACCCATTTGTAGATTGAGGTTGATTTCTCCAATGGTGGCTTTTTGAGATCCATCGAACGCCTTCACGTTCATGCTTCCCATTCGTATCTCGTGTAGGTCTTTACTCAGTCTCTTTAGAGTGGTTAGTGGACATATGTTATGACTCGAAACTCCATCTATCAATACCCTAGCGATGAACTTATCTTCGCATAGCACCGTGATGTGCAACACCCTGTTGTAACTCAGTCCTTCTGGTGGTAATTCATCTTCGTGGAAACTAATTTTGTGGCTCTCCAATACTTGTTCAACCATGTTAGCCATCTCTCCACTAGTGATGTCGGCGAGTACATAAGCTTCACTTAACACCATCATCGAAGCATTCCTTGTGCACGTCTCAGTTTGGCAGTGATAAGATGGATATCTGACATGATTTTGGTTCAAGTGGTCAACAACAGAGTACTCACTTGCTTGTATCTTCCTTCAAGGATCATCAAACAGTCTCGACAACAGGTGGCTTAGGTATAGTTCCTTACTCGTTCCTCCCAGTTTTTCAGGTGTGTAAACTCTATTAGTTCTAGTTGTACCTTGTGCGGCATTTGTTTCTTCCATTTTGGCTTTTCCCTTCCTTCTTGCTTCCACAACATAATCCCACGGGACGCCATCTGACTTGTAAGATGGTGTGGGGGCTACCATCACGATGAAGGTTGTAGGTTCCTCAACATCAAACGGCGTATGGGTTTCTACCACAACTAGCGCGAGGGTGATTGGAGATGTTTTAGGAGTGTCTCTCTCTCGGATGATTCTAATGGACCCTTCCTGATCCTATTCCTCGTCGGTTTCTATCACATTCACTCAGTCACCTCTGTGATCTGGGAGAGGGTTTTTGCGAATATTTGGTGCAGCTTCCTTCGCTTTTATAACCGTAGTGTCGATCAACGTCTGAATCTTATCTTTCAACGTGCGGCATTCCTCAATAGTGTGACCTTTCATGCCTGAATGATAACCACATATTTTGTTGGGGTTAATCCGTTGGGAAGGATTCTCCATAATAACAGCAGGAATAGGGGTAACATAACCAACAGCCTTAAGTCTCTCATATAGTTGGTCTATGGATGCAATTGGGGTGTATTGTCTAGAAAGGTCAGGGGTCAAAATTTGGACGTGGGTTCGGGTTGTTTTGGCGGGCGGGTGGAGGTGAATGGTAATATGCAGGTTGAGCATTGTTGTTATGGTAGATGGAAGGGTATTGGTATTTCGGGGATGAGGGTTGATATGTGGATAGAGGTGTTCGGTATGTGAGGGGAGACTTGCGGCCCTGGGCTACCACCACGACACCTACTTCTTTCTTCTTTGAAATACCTCCTGATTGAAAATCTTTATTCGTGGCTTGCAGTTCCTCGAAATTGGTTACCATACCATTCTAAATCCCTTCTTGTATTCTTTCTCCTAGCTTGATGATGTCGGAGAACTTGTGAATCTCAAGAACCATCAACCTTTCGTAATATTGCGAGTCTTGATCTATTACAAAGAACTGATTCATTTGTTCTTATTCAAGTTATGGCCTTGCCTTTCCAGCCTCTGATCTCCAATGAGTAGCATACTCACGGAAGGTTTCTGTCGGCTTCTTCTTGAGGTTTTGAATGTAGAAAATGTCTAGCGCGTTTTCCATGTTGAACCTGATTCTATGATGAAATCTGATGCCATACTCACCTAACTAACCCACTTCTTTGGGTTTTGACTAATATACCAAGACAAAGCGTCTCCTGTAAGGCTTTTCATTAAGAGTCTCATGCGGATTTGTTCATTCTTTCCCACCCCTACAAGCTTGTCACAGTATGTTCTCATATGCACCTTTGGATCACCGCTACCATCAAATATTTTAAACTTGGGAGGTTTGTAACCCTCTGGCAGTTCCACATCCGGCTGAATACATAGGTCCTCATAGTTTATACCTTCAATGCCTTTACCACCTTCAACACACTGGACTCTTCCTGTGAGCCTTTTGAGCTCATCTACCATGTTTCTAATAAGAAGGTCATTTTCAGTCGCTTCAGATATGTAAAGGATTTGCTGCACGGTATTGGCTAATGTTTCCATATATATTGAGTTACTTTGATGAGTTCTCGAAACTTGAGTATATGGATGGTCGTTGGTCGAGTTTTGGGGATCAACTGTTGGTTGCTGTGCATTTTGAGGGGTGTGATAAGTAGTGGTTTATCGGTATTGAGTTGGATGGTGGTGGTGTTGTTGAGGGGTCAGCACTAGTGGAGGGTTAAGGATATGGGGAGGTTCGGGATACTGGTGTAGTGCGGGAGAATTTGGTGGTGAATTTTTGTTTTGTGTGTTTTGTGGTGGTGTTTGGTTATGGGTAGTCGAATTTTAGTAGTTGATGTCGGGAACATTGTGGGGTTCTTAGTGGTTAAGTCGGGTGAAGATCTTGCTTCCAAGTCTGAATATTATATTGAAACATAATTCAAAGAGTAAGGGAGAGGTTTTCCAGACTTCGGACCTGCTCAAGCTTGCCCTGTGGTTCCAGGATTTTCTGCGCCAAACTTAAGACCAGCTTATTCTGCCCCGGAGTACTTCTGCCATCTGAAGTTTCCACATTTTCTACCACAGTAGCATTGTCTTTCCTGATACTTAAATCATCCATCTTCCATTTTCCCTTGCTTTTGCCTTTTGGATTGTTAGGTGGAGGAGGAAATGGAGGACCTCTGTATCTAGTGTGGTATGCTGATGATGCCAGTATACACGAACCACCCTTTGGGAATGGGAATAATAAAAAATAAGAGAAAAAGCAAAAGGTAACCAAGTTAGTAAGGTAAAAATAAGAGAATGTTTGCAGTATTTAAACATGTTTCACAAAGTCATGGAATAATCTACATCCTAATTTTGGAGACCTTATTGTGCCTGAGGTAGGCCTAAGCGACACATACACTTGGAGAAAATTGATTCCTACTTTACTTCATTTCATTAAGCAAAAATAGGCCAAAACAAACTTTCTCTAAATCGACAATAATAATAAAGTCACTAATGGTATCAAGTCATATTACTTCGAAATCTAAGTTACAAAGCAGTAAAGAACATTATCTCCTAATCTACTGAGTCCCTGAAGGACCTTTGTCATGCTTGGCTCTTTTGACCTCATCAATCAAGTTTCCCAGATAGCTGCATATCCAACAGTAAGTAAGCTTTTTCCAGATTTCCTCCTTCATCATCGTTCGTGCCTTGACAGTATGAGAGTCTCTTTCTCACCTTCCCTTCTAGCTCATCGGTCCTTGTTCCAAGTATTCCAATCTTTCTGTTGACTTATTTGTAATCTCCTTCCATTCCCTTATCGCCTCCATGTTTACTTTGTGCTGCTCCGGATGTTTAGCTTCAGAATCGAACACCCTTTTGCATAGCCTTTATGTACTTAACTTGTGCCTCAACCACTTCATCTATGATCCTATCCTTCAGATTGACTCCTGGCTTGACGTCCCCTGCTATATAATCTTACAGCCATGATAGATAGTAGTACATATGAACAGCGTGATACCTGTCTGGCTCGATAGTTTCTCCTTCCACAATAATCTTTTGGTTCCACATATATTGTGCCTGGAACATGAATGAAATGACGTGTCTCTTGAAATCTGTTTTGTACTGGACCATGTTGGAAACATGAGGTATGACTTGTTTCCCTCTAGCTTATCTCATTACCCTTATAAGAAAGTAAGGATAGATGCCTCGCAACCCTATCAGTACCAAATGAGTAGTCCCCTTTACCTGGTGATGAACTCACTACTAGGAAACCATTCAAACATCCAATGTACCTGCTCGTCTGTCAGACTGCTGAAGAAACACACCCAACATACAACATTTCCAGTTTGTGCAAACATGTCTGAAATAAACGTGAATTTCGTTGGGTGATAGTTGGCTATGTAGTCAGTTAGTGGCCTTCGCAAAAGTTGTTGACGATACTCGCCCCTCTGAAAGTGTTCCAGCAACCATATTTGTAGCAATAAATTAAAACCTCAGAGTGTCCAAATCCCTGCTTGCATCGATCTAAAGTGCGGTACATATCAACTAAGATCATAGGGATGATGGTATAATTTTGTCCCTCGATGTCATCCATCAAGGTCCTGGCAACCATGGCTAAGATAGTAAGAATCCTTCCTCCTTTCATTGGAGATATCAACAACCCCAAAAGCAGATGATGAACATATAAACCCAGCGGTGCACCTAACCCAAGGAAGTAATGGCAAGTTCATCATGGTGAAGACCATATGACTTGTTATTCCCATAATGCTCGTAATGAAATTCAAAAGGAAAGCATAATTTCTTTACACACTGCAGCTCATCATTCTTCTTAAAACCCAACATTTTCAGAAAATTGAGGGGAGTGCGATTCTCTGGTACCAGTAATCCCGGACTATCCCATAGCAACTTGGCGAAACATCATATTTCCTCTAGGAGATGAGTCATTTCTATATGGCCAAATCGGAAGACAACACTTTTCTCATCCTAGAACATGGTATCGGCCTCAATCAATTTGCCATTTGGTTGAATGTTTAGCAAAGATGGAAGGTCACCAAGTACTCTCCTCACATGATATTCGTTGCAAGGTCTTTCTACCAGTCAAGTCGAAAAGGTGGGATGTTTTGGACCATACCGAACCTGGGGATTTCGTACTTCACTTTATGCAAAAAAAAAAGATTAGCCCTTTCGCTCTCCAGATTTGTCTACTTACACAACAATGATCAACATGTTGGCACATTTTCTCTAAGTAATGCAGATAATATGATAGTGTCCATTGAGATTGTGGAAATCCTGCCAGACTTTGGCCAACGTTCATCTTAGCAGGTCGTTACATTAATAATGCTTCAACCCGTACTAGATTTAGCGTGGTGCATGTACATTTCAAATTGGAGTAAGGTTTCTTGAATGGTCTAGACTGGTACTCCCAAGCGGACAACTTGAAAGGGAAAGGCACGGGATCGTCGATTGCACCGATGATCGATTAGTCTATGCAAATAAGCCTTTTCGATTTTAAAAGGGTGATCTCGGGAAAGCACATACACTCATCAAGCGCCACTATGTTGATAATTGGCACGAGTGGAGTATGATGTGGAGCATGCTTTATGCAGAAATAATAACACATTTCCAAGTATTTGCATAATAAAAGTATATAAAAGCAGTAAATAATAATAGAAAAAGTGAATCATGAAAAGAAGAGAGAATAAATACAAAAGAGAGAAGTCAGTTTAGCTCATGAAAATGTGTGAGAATGTAATGAAGCGGGTAGGGAAATACGGATGGGAGAGTCATAATATAGAAGTCTTAGACATGATGAAAATAGATGGAGAGCGGTCTTACATGTCATAGCAAACAAAGAAGAATTAGGGAATGGTTGTGCATGTCATAGCAATTTAAAACAAATAAAACTCAATAAGGAAAGGGATTTTCAAGTAACGATCCAATGTATTTCACGATTTTACAAATATGAGTGAGTTTATGTTAATTAGCCACGGATAACAATTCTCAATTAGCTTCTTCCGAAGACTAACAAGACCTCCTAATTGAATTATCCCTAAAAAATCAAGAGATTAAGCACACCCGAATTTGGCTACAAGTAGTTCAATTTTATCTCTAGGTAGAATCTATAAAATGAGGGTTAAAGCCTCATGTTCTTGTTAATTAATCTTTCCCAACCCCTAATAATCTTTCCCAAATTAATTCAAAGTTAATGGGCGAGTCCTAGGGTTAGCTAATCCCTTTGGAAACATTAAAGAATAAGAATAATTAAAGAAAGAATAACTCATTTCATAAATAAATAAAAATCGTTCAATACATAAGCACAACAAGGTATTTAAACCACACTTTAAATATGAATATTCCCATAAACAAGATTCAACTGTTGGGAAAAGTACAACACACTTAGATATACAATACAAAGCAAGAAAATGAAGAAATGAGCATAAAAGAGTAAGAAATTCTCAACCAAAAGCTTCAAATCTTCAAGACCCAAGTGGGTGTGCAAGAACCCTAGCTTCCAAACCTTGTTCTCTCTAGTGTAAGGACTGAAAATAAGCCAAAGATCCCTAAGAGTTGTCAAAAATATCTGCTAGGTCGTGTATTTGTGGGTTTGGGCTTGGGAAAATGTGAAATGATTATTGCCCAGATCTGATGCCCATTGACCGCACCTGCGGAAGAACCCTCGCAGGTGCGGCTCCGCATATGCGGATAGACCATCGCAGATGCACAAAGTGAATAGAAGTGTTGGATCTGCACATGCGGTCTTCAAACCGCAGATGCGCAATCGCATAAGTGGGTCTTGACTCGCAGGTGCAATCCCAGGTGAAGTTGCTCAGTCCCGCGGATGCGGACTTTATCCCTGCAGGTGCGAGATTGCTTATGCCATCAATGTTCCGCAGATGTAGAACCCCTGGAGCCTTTTGCATTCTTTCAATCATTTTTTGCTCAATTTCACTTCAGTTGCATTCAAATCACTTCATGGCATCATTTACCTGAAAATCTTACAATACACACCATAAACGACTTTATATTATCATTAAAGGACGCAAAATCTAAAGAAAAGGGAATTAAACAAGTGTTAAAATCTCCACTCATCAACACCCCCAACTTAAAGTTTTTTCTTGTCCTCAAGAAAATCAAAACCATCAATTCACTGAGGTTCTACCATTTAAAGTACAAGTCGTATTGCTATTATTTACAATTCACTTTTGCCAATTAAACACCATACTTATGGATTTGGTTGGTACTAATAATTAGGCTCAAGTATGTGCATCTTACCCAAATAACTCTCTCACTTAAAAACAATTTCAAGAAGTGCAAGGGAGTTTCAAAATAATCAAGTGACAAGAATAAGCCTCATGAAGTGACTCAAAAGCACTAGTCCACTACATATGCTCAATTTACTCATTTTTGGATATATCAATGTCACCAATCCATCCTAATTCATGTGCCCTTGCAAGAAAGAAAGTCCCAAAATCACCATATTTACAATAGCAACACAAGGGACAAAATTCACAAAGACACTCACTCTCACAAAGAATTTCAAGTGTTACAACATATCATGCCATAATATTGCCCTTATTTTAATTCGCCGCCTATTCAAGAACATTCGGTTAGAGATCCTATAAGGGATTTTTAATCTTGTAATGTAGGTTTAGGGAAGGGTCGGATAAACATTTGGGATACAAGTGACTACACCCTCCTTGAACACTACTCACATTTGTCTTTCTTTTTGCACTTTGTTTCTTTTCAAACCACATAGCCCTCATTAGCATCTAGTTACCAACATAGAACAACCTTGAATACCTCTCTAATGTTCCTCAAGGCTCCATATTTATATATATATATACATATATCTCTCTTTTTTTCTTTTTTCTTTTTTTTTCTTTTTGGAGCTTTAATAATTTCATATGAACACGTAGAGGTATATGTTCCTACACTCAATGTACAACCTTACCAATTTCCAACTTGATGCCGAACCCCCAACTTAGGCTTTTAGCCTCATTCTTAATATTCAAGGAGGGACGGGTTCAAAAGAGGGAATTATTTCACAAAAAGAGTAAAGGTTTGTAATGAGGTGGTCAAAGAAAAGTTTAAAGGCTCAAATAGGGTAAACTAGTGATAATATTTATGCAATGGTAAGTTTGAAAGAAAATATCACAAAGAATGCCTAAGGTCATCTCTCAAACCAAACATAATTAACATTAGCATTGAAAGACCAACCGGGCATGTTCTAGATGATAGACGTAAACACAAGAACTATTTATACAATCACTAACACACATGGCACATGAACTAATCAAGACGGATCAATTTCGCTTCTTGATAAGAGCATCTAGAGCAATACCATGCCGACTAGTGGGCAAAGAGTCACCAAAAGAGCCAAAAAGTCACAAAAATTATTCTTCCCTATGCAACTTAATTTTTTTCAATTTAAAACAAAAATTCGGAGGGGTATTCTTAATTCGCATTTCACATACAAGAGACTAATTTTGTTAGTACCAAATAATCCAAAAGTCTCCACATAACAAAACAAGACCAATTCCCTTAAGAAAATCGTCATGCCATCCATCATAGGGAAAAGTCACCCGGTTCAACACCAAAATGTTCCTCGGGAAAGAACCGTAGAATAAAGAAAACCTAAGGAGATACTACTAAAGAACTAAAAATAATATAAACGAAGACTACTAAAGAAGATAAAATAAACATTCAAGAAATAACAAGAAAAGAAGAAAACTACTAAAGAAAATAAGTAAAGAGAGAAAAATAAAATAGAGTAATCACAATGACTAATTTGTAAATGTACACTTAATCACAATCACGCTCGGCGAGAGCACATGATAATCAATAACAAAACAATCCCGACAAGGGCACATAATATACATACCACAAAATAAACCCAACAAGAGCAAATGCATAGCATCATAGTACGAATAAAGTATATACCCTAAAGCCACCCCCAACTAAAGTCATTGCAGTGTCCTCACTGCACAATATCAAAAAGCAAATAAAAGTAGTTTGCGGTTCTCCCTGAGGTCTGCATCAGACTAGAAGACTGCAAGAGAAAAGGCTAATCACTGCTGTTGAGAAATACCATCGTCATCATCCTCATCATCAGCATCTGAAATGAAAGAGTACTCCTCACTATCCTCAGCATCAGCAACAGGTATCTGCCTGTTCGGCTGCCCTCATTTGAAGATGTCTTTGATGCCTCTCAACATTTTGATCATAAACTTGCCCTTCTGGTTTCTTAGTTTCTCCTTTTCGAAGTCTGATTGAAGATCCATATGTGCCTTGGCCAAGTTGCCATAGGCGGCCTCGAGTTGCCAACAAATGCTGCTATCTTCTTTTGAGATTCTTCCTGTATTTTCTGTGCATCTAAGTAGGTCTTCATGTCATCCTTGGGGAAGTATTTGGGCATTGGCTGGGAGTGTGAAGGTCCACTGGGGAGCTGTCACACTAAGTAATGAATGGATGCAAGCTAGGAGTTCAGCATCCCAAATGGTCCCTCAACCTGAGCAGTTTGTGAGGAGGACCCCTCACCTACAGTAATCTCCACTTTACTCTTCTTTCTCTTTAGCACACTGCCTTCTCCCGCCACTCTCAATGGGTAAAATGGCTTGTCTACCGGTATCCAGTGATCTCCATCCCATTCATCAACTTGTGCACGCCGGCACAACTCTGTAATCAATGATGGAAACATCAATGACGTGCTACCATGAAGCACATACTCCTTCAGCTCCCTCAAGATATAGTAGCTGACATTCACGGGAATGCCATCAAGAAGGCATGCAATGATCAGGGCTCTAGTGTATGATACATCTGAAACATTCCCATAGGGTGATACCCTGTTTCAGAGGATGTAGAGCCATATTTTAGCTTCGGCTGTGAAGTCTATCGACTTCAAACCCTTTCTTTTATTGGCCCGTTTTTCTCTCATGTTTGTAGGATAGAGTTTGGACACAATCCATTATGCGTTGTTGCAATTATCTTTTTCTAGAACTAGCTCGATTTGATGGTTAGGAATCCCGAGTACGTCATTAATATGCTTAGACCCAAACCTCACTGTTTTGCCTCTAATGGTAAGTTTTGTGCCGGCGAAGTGTGTACTCTTAAGTTTTGCGTAAAACTCGCGAACTCACTCATCATTGACCTTGCATGCAGTCGGAATAAAGCATGACCATCTGGAGGATGGTAAACGGACATAGAAATCGGGAAGCATCTCGACCAATTTATTCTCGGAGATCCCTTTCTCGAGCACTATCTTTATTATGAAAAGATTGTCATAATACAGGCGATGACAATCAGCACACATGAAGCGTCAGTTATCAAATTGTTCCTCAGCTTCCTTCTCAATTTCATGACTGTGTGGGGCATTTATGTTCATGTTCGGGTCCATTTTAGCTCAAAGTACCTTCAAAAACTCAAAACCATGTTAGCAGGCATCAACACCATAGTAAGCAATTCAAAACACTGCAATTAGGCTTAAGAATCAAGTCGAACGGGCCCGGGAAGCTCCAGTTGTAAAGCTACTGGAATTGTAGAATTTGCCCAGTTTTAAAACCTGCGGAGGTTTAGTCGCAGGTGCGGTTACGGATCTGCGAGAAACAGAGCGCACCTGCGGAATTTTCCCAGTTGACCAGAAGGTGCACCTGCGAAGAAGGACTCGCAGGTGCGAGGCCGCATCTGCGGAACTTTTTCGCTTCTGCGGTGTTCGTCAAGGGTTCCAAAACCCTAGAAAACTTTTGACTTTTTTCTTTCTTTAAACATGATTTTGGCATCTAATTTGTACTTCAAAATTCTAAATTAGTGCAATACACGTTTTTATCATTGGATTAACATGATTCAAGGCACTTCGCAACAATAGTTCACTTGGACAATTCATCGAACATAATATGGGCACAGAATATGATATTCTTCTTTAATCGATTTTGGTACTCAGACTTCCCAAAAAGAATTGATTTTTACTGTTAGAAACACACAAAAAACTACCCTCAACCAAATCGTCACCCTAATAGTAACATTAATCATAAGGAAATGGGGATTCAGGTGGAATGACCAAGAGAGATATGAGAAGAAGAGGAAGAACAAAGCAATGGAAGAGAGGAGTAGATGAGACATACTTGCTTTGTTTCGTGTAAGATCGAGCTTTTTGTGATGCAGTGATTGCCTTGTGTGAGAGATAAGAGATGAGATGAATTTTTGAGTTTTGGGGATAAATCAGACTTACCTGATGAAATGAGGGTTTGGACTTTTACTTTGCCCGAATTGCGCACCTGCGAAACTTGAAGCGCTTCTGCGAAGGCGCATTTGCGCTAAAATTAGCGTGCATGCGATTAATGCACATCTACACTTGGTTTTCCGCTGCTGCAAAAGAACATTTGCACTTGTACTGACCGCAGCTGTGAGAACACCTGGGTTCAACAGTCCAATTCTGCGCAGCTACTGCTTTAGGTTGTTCCAACACCCCAATCTTCTTAATTCAACTTCAAAATAAAACTTGGCAGATTAGTCAAAAATAACACACTAAGCTATTCTAAAAAAGAAAATTTCAAAAATGATTAAATATTTTGAAAATGATGGGTTGCCTCCCGCCAAGCGCCGCATTTAACGGCGTGGCACGACGCAAGTCAACTTTACCACTTTTCTCACCACTTGAACGATATTAGGCACCTATCTTGGAATCAAGCTTGTGACCACGAGCGATGGGGGATTGTAAATAGATGATCAAGCCAAGCATTAATTTCTTCATTTTGCACTTCTTGGATTTCATGTGAAGAATGTCATTTTGCCTTGTTGTACCCTGAAATTGTAAGATGTATGGCCTTTGCCTTTCCTCCTCGCAAGCCCTCATTGACTCGTGTAGTTCAATTTACATATCACCACTCAAGTCCAATGCTGAAAAGTGCTTGGAATGTGACATCAACCATCCAAATTGCAATTCTTCCCGGATTTTGACATCCTCTATTTCTCCCAGACTAGAGTCAATTTCAACCATATTTTTAATTACACCGGTTAACTCTAATTTCACATTTTTATTGGCATCACTAATACTCATGGAGTCAGTTGGCGGATGTTCAATTTTTTATTCCTCACAGTAAAGCTCACTTTCTTCCTCGCAATTGGACTCTTCTTGACCTTCTTCCACACTTTCAAATTCATAGGCATAATGAGCCTCAATCAATGTTTTCATTTGATTTTCCAAAGTGTGGATATCCTCATCATTTTTAGTCAATCCTTGTTTCAAGTCCTCAAGTGTCAAGCTTTGATTCTCTTCATTTTCAAGAATGGCCTCCAACATGAGCATCATCTTCTCATTTTGAGCATTTGAGATTTCTTTTTGGTTTTGATCAAGTGCCAAGGAATGATTTTCGACTTCAACCTCTAAAGAATGTTCTTGTCTATCACTCACTTCCGAGGATTTTTGGACATCTAAGGCTTCCAGCATTTCTTCCATTTGTGAGTGTAACTTTTCAAGTGCCAAGTCATTTTGGATACTATTCTCCAAAAGCTCCTCCAAGGAATTTTTCTCTTTGTTTCCTTTTTCAAGTAAGCATTACATCATGAGCTTAAACTCTCCATTTCGGCCATGCTCAAATTCTTCCACTTCCTCATCCCTACAATTTTCACCACACAAAGTAGAATCATCATAGCGGGGGCTTGGGGAAGGGTCAGAAAAATAAGCACAATGATACCAATGACTATTTTGACAACAACACTTATCACAAATTGTCACGACCCCAAATCCAGGCCAGTCGTGATGGCTCCTATCATGGAACTAGGCCAGCCAAAACCCAAACTCGAATCATAATAAGCTTCCATTTACATCTTTACTATATCGATTACCCATAAAGGTTTCCTTTAAACATTTATAACACAGTTAATCTATACTGAACATTAAATACAACCCCCGTGAACCCGAAGTCACTGGTCATGAGCATCTACATAAAATATACAACTCGACAAAAATAAATTCTATAATAGTAAGCAGGAGATGGAGCAGGACTGCGGACGCATGCAGCTACCTCGCAAACCTCCGAGAATCTCTGGAACAGATAGACAGCTCACCCTACCCTAACACCTGAATCTGCACACAAGGTGCAGGGAGTAATGTGAGTACACCAACTCAGTAGTAATGAAAATAAATCAGGCCTGAGCACCAGAAACACATAGAATCAATGTCATCAAATCACAAGATGCACAGCCTTTCTTTCCAACAGTATAACATAGATATATGAAATCATCATGCCTTAAAAAAAAATTCAGAAAAATCCTTTGAAGAATGTATATCTTCAACAAGTTCAAACCGAAAGATTTAGTATGAAAATGAAATGAATCATATAGAGGCCCCTCAGGAAAAACATATTTCATAAGCTGAGAGTGAAAGTAGTAAAATCATAAGTAGCCCCTCAGTCAAAAACATGTATCATAATCAGCCCCTCGAGCATGCCTCACAGCCACTCATAATCAGTCGCTCAGCATCTCACAATCACTCAGCACCTCACAGTTACTCAATCCTCCCAATCACTCGTCACTCAGCACTCGGCACTCGGCACTCTGTGCGCTCACTGGGGGTGTGTGCAGACTCCAGAGGGGCTCCTTCAGCCCAAGCGCTAATATCAAGCCACCTCGTGGCGTATCATATCCTCAGAATCAGGACCTCGGCCTCACTCAGCAGTACTACTCAAAAAGCTCCTCGGGTGAATCAGTAAAACAGGGTTCTCGACCCAAAACATCATTTTTAAATTTTAAAGTAGTGTAAATCAGGCTGAGTTTCGAAAGCAGTAAGTACAATGTGGCTGAGTGAAATCATCAATACATAGTGAGGAAAACAATATTAAAAAGCCCCCAAGGGGTCTAAACAGATCGGCACAAGGCCCAAAACACGGCTTAGAGCCCAAATATTTCAACAATCTTTAGAACATCATTTAACATATGCAACTCAATAGTTTCCGCAGAGAGGACCTAGTCCAATCGAAAAATCAGTGTGCGCCATATACTCGTCATCCGACATGTGCGCCGTTCTAAAATCAGTGAGAAATATGTAGTACGGGGTTTCATACCCTCAGGACAAGATTTATAACCATTACATACCTCCACCGGGCCACAACACTAATCCACGATGCTCTTTTCCCTCAAATTGGCTCCCGATTGCTCTGAATCTAGCCAAAACCAACTTAACATCATTAATATATACCCTAGGAACACAACCCAATCGAAAACTATCAAATTATACAAGAATCTCAAAATTCGGCCAAACCCGAGCCCCGGACCCACATCTCGGAATCTGATAAAATTTATGTCACAAGAACCCTTATCCTCCCACGAGACCGTGCATACCAAGAACATCAAAATCGGACCACAATTGCCCACTAAATTTTCCAAAAGAAATTCCCAACTCTTTCCTCCCATTTTCCAAACTTTTCTTACTTTAATTCTTCAAATACAAGCCTAATCCGAATCATAATAGCATAGAAACGATGTTAATAACCCGAGAACTTACCTTCACTGAAGAACCACGAATTCCCTCTTCAATTTGCCTTCAAAAGAGCTCCTCCCGCATGCAAAAATGGTGGAATGAAATGAATTTCAAGGAGGTCCCTCTTTATACTGTTGTGCCACGCCATTCCGCACCTGCAGACACTAAATCGCACATGCGGACCCACACATGCGGTCCCAGGTCACACCTGCGCAATTCCACTAAGGGACTAAATTATTGCACTTGTGACCTTCCTCCGTACCTGCGGCTTCGCAGGTGCGGCCATCTCTTCGCACCTGCGGAATTCTCTTGCCTAGACTCCCTTCGCACCTGCGCACCGACTTTCGCACCTGCGACATCACACCTGCGGCTACCCATCCGCAGGTGCGGCCAACACCAGAAACTCACACCAGCAGCTAATTGCTACAAATTTCCAAGTTCAAAACCCCGCCAACCATCCGAAATCAATCTCGAGCCCCTCGGAGCCCCAACCAAACATACCAACACACCCCATAGCCTTATTCCAACTTAATCGAGCCTTTGAAACACCAAAAACAACACGAAAACACCAAAATTACATCAAATTCAAGCCAATGAGCTTTGAAACTTCTAAATTTCGCCAACTACGCCGAAACCAACCAAAACACCTCTGATTGACTTGAAATTTTGCACACATACTCAAAATGACTTTACGGACCTGTTCCAACTTCCGGAATTCCGTTCCGACCCCGATAGCCTATTTTCCACTGCCGACCAGAAATTGCCAAAAACTAACTTTCGCCAATTCAAGCTTAATTCTACACCGGACATCACAACTTCATTCCGAACACACTCCTAAGTCCCAAATCACCTAACGAAACCATATGAGCCATAAAATCTACATTCCGAGGTTGTTCACTAATAAGTCAACTCTCAGTTGACTTTCTCAACTATTAGGCTACCTTGAGAGACTACACGCCTCAGTTTTCACCATGACCACTCTAAACCCGAACCAAGACATATAAATGAAGTTGAACCACATAAAATGAAGCAGAAATGGGGTAAATGGGCTAAACTCTCGGAACGACAGGCCGGATCGTTACATCCTCCCCCACTTAAACATACGTTAGTCCTCTAATGTGCCAATAGTTGTTCCCTAACACTATCAAACTGTTACGTAGCTTACCATGCACATACCTGGGGGTGATCCCACGTCACCCTATCCCATATAGATCAAATAGCACAATACCGTTGAAATTTCAAAATCCAAATCCTGGCCCATAAACCTAAGAACCAAATTCCCACTTCTAAAATAATATACAAGATCAAAATATCTATAAACTATAGACTGAACAAGTCTGAACATGCTGAATCAAGCCATATATGCACCCAAGATGAAATCACATAATACACCACGTGACTCAAACACTCATTGTAATAACTCTTAACCACAATAACTGCTCAGAACAACCCCATACTGGTACATAACCTCTTATCAAGGAATGTCTCGCTCTAACACTTCCATATACTGCTGATGATGAAAGAAGCACGTAGAACTAACAACCATTCGTCGGATCAGTCAGACATGGAACTCCCCCTTCCCAAACAGGAGTTATGGCAGATTTCTAAGCCGACTCCCGATATTTATCCTTCCAACTATGCTGTAGAAAATTCTGAAAATTTTCATTCTAGATCAAATGACCTCTTCTCATCCATCACGACCACCCTGATAACATGATACATCGATACAATTCGAAGCCAAAACATGTGCAACTCGTGCACTTAACAGCAACTTCCCAATGTAATCAAATTATATTAAAAGATCCACACGAGAGGACTATCCTGCCATTAACAATTACCATCATCATACCATACTAACAGCCTGGCACACACCGTAAAAATCAAAAACACCTGTATCCAATACCAAAGGTCATACCCCTACATAACTCCGCTACACTGCGCGATCTCATCCAATGTCGGTCCACTTAAAATACTTCAAGACACCTTGCCCAAAATCAATAACCATTCGAAATTCACCATCAGGTACTCAAAGTGCATTTCCATAACCATGGGGGAAACCGGACGATACCATGCCACCCGAAACAAAAGGTATATAACCAACACGTCTCAATCTCGCAATACCCAGTTACTTACCTTACTCAAATCTAGCTATAACGCCCAATTAGAATCGCACCATATGTGCATATAACCAATAATCACCACTCATCGCAACACCGAAGGGTAACTCATAGATCACTCTTAGAACATAAATAAACTCAATCACAATCGAACGGTACATTCCTTAATAATAGAAATTTGGAGACAACAATTCCGACCCGGTGCAGAACACACATCCATATTAGCCTACCAGTGACCCTAAATTAACTCTGATCATCCACAACAGATAGATAACTTACCAAAAAATTCACAGTGATGGAATCATGGTACATACTAACATCTGACTAACTCAACTCGCATCTTCACAGTTCACTACCACAAAATATCCTGTTTATGAGAAATCTCAGTCTCGAAGTACATGAAACGTACAGATTACCAAATCTGATCATAACTCCACCGCTCGAATACATAACATATCCCAAATGCTCACTCATTCCACGAGGGATACCCCTATAATTCTTCCGTTTACAAAGCAACCTTGAATATCAACAGTCAATCAAACGATAGGGCACCGCGATACCAATGAAGTACCCTTAACTCAAACACATTGCTCACTCATTCCACGAGGGATACCCCTATAATTCTTCCGTTTACAAAGCAACCTTGAATATCAACAGTCAATCAAACGATAGGGCACCGCGATACCAATGAAGTACCCTTAACTCAAACACATTGCTCACTCATTCCACGAGGGATACCCCTATAATTCTTCCGTTTACAAAGCAACCTTGAATATCAACAGTCAATCAAACGATAGGGCACCGCGATACCAATGAAGTACCCTTAACTCAAACACATTGCTCACTCATTCCACGAGGGATACCCCTATAATTCTTCCGTTTACAAAGCAACCTTGAATATCAACAGTCAATCAAACGATAGGGCACCGCGATACCAATGAAGTACCCTTAACTCAAACACATTGCTCTTCCTGAAATATATACCGACATCAAGTCACACCAATTAATGATATCATCTGCCTAGTCATCTGAAGTTGCCCATGCTGCCTAAGAATTTATGACCTTCCTTCCAGAGCCGAACTGTGACCTCACATATGCAATTCTCAACTCTACCCAACATACCGCACACGCCATGCCAACCTAGGAAAACAAAAATACGGTAACTCCATGGCCCCTTCTGAGCCACAAGCAACTATGTACCCAACTAGCCAAGAACTTCCATTTGATCCCATTTAGAAGCAAGTTCACTGCACGTCATAAGATAATATGCACCCTTAACCATGGTAGAAACCATCAGGAACTCTCTGAAATCCCATTTGCGCAACACCAACCCATATGGACTGAATTCTTCTAACTCACCCAACTATGCAAGCCACCAAAAATCCAAGAGCATTGCTAAGAAACACCCAAAAAACTCGTCACCTTATGGACACCCCAAGAACTAATTGTATCCCTCACCATGCCGATCCAACCTACTACCAAGTTGCCCTGTTTACCTAAGTTCCTTCTGACTTACCTGCAAATTGGTACTTCTTCCTACCGTAATACCATAATTTTCAACCCAGACTCACCACAAGCGACCCAATCATAAAACCATACCTTCTAAGGCCCATAAGCAGCCCAATACTCTCTCAATTATCCCTAAATGCACCACATTAGAAAAAATACCCTGAAGAGACTTCCTGCGAATCTAAAGCCATTACCTTCTCCTCCCTAATACTGATATGTAGAATCCGTGATGATGTTGAATACCACAAGTCTTGACATCCTCTGACGTAAATCTCAATCACACTGACCAATTAGAGAGAATCGACCTGACTTGTTTTCACACTGACATACTAGGAAAGTAATCCACTAACTTGAAGCCATAAGAAAATTCATACACTACACACACTACACCTTTTACTATTTCCACTAAATCATTCAATAAAACCCAATTACCCAATAGAGTACATTACAACCTATATTGAAGAAATTTCCATTACTTGTGACATTCCCAGAACCCCACACCTGAAGTTCATAGCTGATTTACCAATATACCTCGAACTGAAACAAATACCACACATAGTCGTCCAATCAACTTATCATTAACATAATCCCCCACTTGGCTCAAAGCCAATGATCGAAACAACAATAACTCACAATGCCTATAATAACACCACCCGTCTAACAGCTCAAGTCATCTGCAAATCTCGCATTCACCATTGCAATAGTCACGCCAACTTCCACAAGCGATCTAAACTCCAATTACAACATATATCATTTACTGTTAGAAGAGAACTTATTACCGAACTACATAGGGACCACACACCCTGGGACAACTCGAAGGAGATACCCCTGCCCGCTTAGCCTCAACTACTATCTCTCCATAAACTTCTGAAGACCAGAACTATCACGCAATTAATACACCTTCCTGCATCTGAACACAACCAATGCCTACCCTCGAGGCACCACAATACGCGGTAAATACCTGAAGCTGATGGAAGAACTAACAATGGAGCGGTGGTCACAAAAATCTCGAGCTTCTGGAAGCTCTACCCACATATTTCTGACCATATGGATACCCTCACTGGACACTACGGGTCCCAATAATGCTACTGAATCGAGCCAAAATTCACACTCGGAGAACTGGCATAGAGCCTTTCCTCCCTGAATCCGTATAATGCCATCCTCATATATTGTGTATGCTACTCCTGGATACGCGAATATTCCAGGACACCATTAATGAATACAATAACAAGGAGTGCTAATATGGATGGAATACACCGTCAATCAAATATATGAACGTTTACTGGGGAAAATGATCAGCTCAAAACACATCACCGGGAGCTCATAACCCAACAGAAAAATACGCTTCACTCCACACTACACAACATGAGAGGTCTTCCAACATACTCACAATTCAAGACCATATACCAAATCGAGACAGAAATCAAACACTCAATGAATCTTGCCACATTTCCAGCCAACCCTTTTGACACAATTAACAGTCTGAACACATCTAACCATCAAATCACACCCACCACATAGGCATCTAGTCACCAATTCTCATCAATAAGAACACAAATGGACATACAAGTCCCCAATTACATGTGCCCACACAACAAAAATCTAAGCAATCAAGCCACAGAATGAATCCGGCCTCAAGTCCCCCAGACTGGCCCATTACCAACATGCCAAAATCACATCTCATCCATGGAAGCCACAAGCAATCGATGCACAACTGATATCAGGCGCTCTCGTGCACGCTCGAATACATGGAAGAAATTCAAGAGTTACGCTCTTGGCTGAATACAATGGATTTGCATGACAAGAATTCAAGAATGTAAGATTTTTCCTAAGGGTTCCGCAGCCTCACGAAGATAAGTACAGACGTCTCCGTACCGATCCGCAAGACTCTACTAAATCTACTCATCATCGGTGAGTCCTACATAACCTAGCGCTCTGAAACCAAGCTGTCACGACCCCAAATCCAGGCCAGTCGTGATGGCTCCTATCATGGAACTAGGCCAGCCAAAACCCAAACTCAAATCATAATAAGCTTCCATTACATCCTTACTATACCTATTAGCCATAAATGTTTCCTTTAAACATTTATAACACAGTTAAATCTATATTGAACATTAAATACAACCCCCGAGAACCCGGAGTCACCGGTCATGAGCATCTACATAAAATATACAACTCAACGAAAATAAATTCCATAATAGTATGAAGGAGAGGGAGCAGGATTGCGGACGCATGCAGCTACCTCGCAAACCTTCGAGAATCTCTGGAACAGATAGACAGCTCACCCTGCCCTAACACCTAAATCTGCACATAAGGTGCAGGGAGTAATGTGAGTACACCAACTCAGTAGTAATGAAATAAAGCAGGTCTGAGCAGCAAGAAACACATAGAATCAATGTCATCAAATCACAAGATGCATATCCTTCTTTTCCAACAGTATAACATAGATATATGAAATCATCATGCCTTAAAACCAACTTTAGAAAAATCCTTTGAAGAATGTATATTTTCAACAACTTCAAACCAAAATATTTAGTATGAAAATGAAATGAATCATATAGAGGTCCCTCGGGAAAAACATATTTCATAAGCTGAGAGTGAAAGTAGTAAAATCATAAGTAGCCCCTCGGGCAAAAAGAAGCATCATAATCAGCCCCTCGGGCATACCTCAGATCCACTCATAATCAGTCGCTCAGCACCTCACAGTCACTCAGCACCTCACAGTCACTCAACACCTCACACTCACTCATGCCTCCCAATCACTCGGCACTCGGCACTCGACACTCTGTGCACTCATTGGGGGTGTGTGCAGACTCCGGAGGGGCTCCTTTAGCCTAAGCACTAATATCAAACCACCTCGTGGTGAATCATATCCTCACAATCACGCGCTCGGCCTCATTCAGCAGTACCACTCAAAAAGCCCCTCAGGCGAATCAGCAAAATAGGGTTTTCGACCCAAATAATCATTTTTAAATTTCAAAGTAGTGTAAATCAAGCTGAGTTTCGAAAACACTATGCACAATGTGGCTGAGTGAAATTATAAGTACATAGTGAGGAAAACAGCAGTAAAAATCGGAGCAATTGGAGTCCGAGTCAAGAGGCAAAGGCATCGCAGGTTAGGATTTTGGCTGGTTTGAGGTAAGTAACGATTGATAAAATCTAGACCTAAGGATATGAAACCCTGGTATTTCGTATTGTATTGATAAATTAGGTGACGCACATGCTAGGTGACGAGCGTGTGGGCGTGCACCGGTAGGGATTTTGACTTGGTCCCCGTAGCGACTATTAAGCTGCATATTTGACTGGATATCATATGTTATTCTGTATTTTTGAGACTATTACCATGTTTTAGGCCTTGTGCCGACCTGCTTGGACCCTCAGGGGTATTTTTACTATTGTCCTCACACAGTTCTGATTTGAAAGCATATCCTCAGTCATGATTTTTCCTGTTTACTGTTTGATTCAGTTTCACTACTCTATTTTAAAACATATGAAAAATTGTTTTGGACCCAAGTGTCCGGTGAGGTTGATGACTGAGTGAGTCCGACGGCCTGATTGTGAGGATATATGGATCAGGCTGCACGTCGCAGTAAAATATATATATATATATATATATATATATATATATATATATATATATAT
>ML436113.1:31592-93085 GCA_005239525.1 Nicotiana knightiana | reverse complement strand
CTCACCCTGCCCTAACACCTGAATCTGCACACAAGGTGCAGGGAGTAATGTGAGTACACCAACTCAGTAGTAATGAAATAAAGCAGGTCTGAGCAGCAAGAAACACATAGAATCAATGTCATCAAATCACAAGATGCATATCCTTCTTTTCCAACAGTATAACATAGATATATGAAATCATCATGCCTTAAAACCAACTTTAGAAAAATCCTTTGAAGAATGTATATTTTCAACAACTTCAAACCAAAATATTTAGTATGAAAATGAAATGAATCATATAGAGGTCCCTCGGGAAAAACATATTTCATAAGCTGAGAGTGAAAGTAGTAAAATCATAAGTAGCCCCTCGGGCAAAAAGAAGCATCATAATCAGCCCCTCGGGCATACCTCAGATCCACTCATAATCAGTCGCTCAGCACCTCACAGTCACTCAGCACCTCACAGTCACTCAACACCTCACACTCACTCATGCCTCCCAATCACTCGGCACTCGGCACTCGACACTCTGTGCACTCATTGGGGGTGTGTGCAGACTCCGGAGGGGCTCCTTTAGCCTAAGCACTAATATCAAACCACCTCGTGGTGAATCATATCCTCACAATCACGCGCTCGGCCTCATTCAGCAGTACCACTCAAAAAGCCCCTCAGGCGAATCAGCAAAATAGGGTTTTCGACCCAAATAATCATTTTTAAATTTCAAAGTAGTGTAAATCAAGCTGAGTTTCGAAAACACTATGCACAATGTGGCTGAGTGAAATTATAAGTACATAGTGAGGAAAACAGCAGTAAAAATCGGAGCAATTGGAGTCCGAGTCAAGAGGCAAAGGCATCGCAGGTTAGGATTTTGGCTGGTTTGAGGTAAGTAACGATTGATAAAATCTAGACCTAAGGATATGAAACCCTGGTATTTCGTATTGTATTGATAAATTAGGTGACGCACATGCTAGGTGACGAGCGTGTGGGCGTGCACCGGTAGGGATTTTGACTTGGTCCCCGTAGCGACTATTAAGCTGCATATTTGACTGGATATCATATGTTATTCTGTATTTTTGAGACTATTACCATGTTTTAGGCCTTGTGCCGACCTGCTTGGACCCTCAGGGGTATTTTTACTATTGTCCTCACACAGTTCTGATTTGAAAGCATATCCTCAGTCATGATTTTTCCTGTTTACTGTTTGATTCAGTTTCACTACTCTATTTTAAAACATATGAAAAATTGTTTTGGACCCAAGTGTCCGGTGAGGTTGATGACTGAGTGAGTCCGACGGCCTGATTGTGAGGATATATGGATCAGGCTGCACGTCGCAGTAAAATATATATATATATATATATATATATATATATATATATATATATATATATATATGTATATATATATATGTATATATATATATATATATATGTATGTATGTATATGAATCGGGTTGCATGCCGCAGCGATATATGGATCGGGCTGCACGCCGCAGTGATATAGCTCTTGGGCTGTAGGAGCCCCTCCAGAGTCAGCACACCCCCAGTAAGCACAGTCGATGATATATGAATCGGGTTGCACGCCGCAGCGATAAAAGGATCGGGTTTCACATCGCAGTGATATATGGATCGGGCTGCACGCCGCAGTGATATATGGATCGGGATGCACACCGCATCAATATTGGATTAGGTTGCACGCTGCAGAGATATAGCGCTTTGGCTGTAGGATCCCCTCCAGAGTCCGCACACCCCCAGTGAGCGCAGTCGACTATATATGGATCGGGCTGCACGCCGCAGCGGTTATTATGTGGTACTTATTGAACTTGGGTGTTGAGTGCTGAGTGCTGAGTGTAAGTGCTGATTGATGGAAGTTGAGTCACGAGTGACTAAGAGGCTTTGCTCGAGGGGCTATATATGAGTGATACTTTTCCCGAGGGGCTATATATGAGTGGTACTTTGCCCGAGAGGCTATATATTAGTGATACTTTGCCTGAGAGGATATATATGAGTGATACTTTGCCCGAGATGCTATATATGAGTGATACTTTACTTGAAGGGCTATATATGAGTGATACTTTGCCCGAGGGATTTGTTTTATGAAATTTCTGTTTTCACTCTTCTTTTATACTGAGCCTCTATTGAAGATGTTAAACAAGTGTTTTGAACAACTTTCATTGAAACTGTTATTTCCACTGAGGTTTGTATGTTATAAGACGTATATGATTTTAAATGAACGTCACTGCACTCAGTCTTTAGTTATAATTGTTACTTACTGAGTTGGCGTACTCACGTTACTCCTTCCACCTTGTGTGCAGATTCAGGTGCCAGGGCTGAGTGAGAGCTGATTTATTCTCTTTGGAGTATTTCGGTGATTGCGAGGTAGTTGCACGGTGTCCGCAGCCTTGCCTTTCTCCTTCCTATTTCGTCACTATTTATATTCTTAGACTTGGTTGTATTAAGGAAGCAGTACCAGATTTTTGTATTCCTTTTAGTTGTTCATGACTGATGACTCTGGGTTTTGGGATTTTATTTGTTTTGAAATGCAAAAACGGAAGATTTATGAAATACCATATAGTATTGAATCAAATGAAAGGTTCCTTATGTTATGTAGTAAATTGGCTAGCCTAGTATCACGATAGGTTCCATCACGGTCATCGTAGTTTTGGGGTCGTGTAAAGTTGGTATTAGAGCCTAGGTTACATAGGATTCACCGATCATAAGCAAGTTTAGTAGAGTCTTGCGGATCGGTACGGAGACGTCTGTACTTATCTTCGAGAGGCTGCAGAACCCTTAGGAAAAATCTCACATTTTGAATTCTTGTCGTGCGAATCCATTTATTCAGCTAAAAGCGTAACTCTTTGAATTCCTTTCATGTATTTGAATGCGCACGTGAGCACTCGGTACCAGCCGTGCATCGACGGCTTATTATTTACATGGATGAGATATGATTTTTAGCATGTTGATAATGGTCCAGTCTGGAGGACTTGAGGTCG
This sequence comes from Nicotiana knightiana, assembly GCA_005239525.1. Classification (NCBI taxonomy): domain Eukaryota; kingdom Viridiplantae; phylum Streptophyta; class Magnoliopsida; order Solanales; family Solanaceae; genus Nicotiana; species Nicotiana knightiana. The sequence goes on along the minus strand of ML436113.1, from coordinate 90,120 downwards.
GGTTTTGTTTGTAGCTTGAGTGTTGAGATTTTGATTGCGTGAACACATGAATTTGGGAATTATATGTCCGTTAGTTTCCTTATTAGTAGGATTTTGTTACTGGATGACTATGTGGTAGGTGTGATTCGATGGGGATATGTGTTCAGATTGTTTGATCGTGACGAAAATAATTGGCCGGAGATGTAGCAAGGACTCTTGAGTGTTTGACATCTGTCTTGAGTTGACATATGGCCTCGAGTTGTGAGTGTATTGAATGACCTATCATGTAGTTTAGTTATGGAGGGAAGTGGATCTCCCTGTTGTGTTATGAGTATTTGGTGATGTCTTTTGGGCTGACCAATGTCCCAGCAGCATTCATGCATTTGATGAACATCATATTTTAGCCGTATTTGGATCCTTTAGTTGTTGTGTTCATTGATGACATCATGGTGTACTCTCATAGCCAGGAGGAGCATGCTCAACATTTGAGGATGGTATTGTAGATATTGATGGAGGAGGAGCTTTATGTGAAGTCCTCCAAGTGTGAATTTTGGCTCAGTTCGGTAGCATTCTTGGGGCACGAGGTGTCCAGTAAAGGTATCCAGGTGGCCAGAAGAGTGTAGGGAGAGCTTCCAAAAGCTCAAGATTGCTTTGACCACAGCTCTAGTGTTAATTCTGCCATCAGCTTCAGGTTCTTATACTGCGTGTTGTGATGCCTTGAGGGTAGGTGTTGGTTGTGTTTAAATGAAGAAGGATAAAGTGATTGCGTAATAGCTATGATTTTTGGAAGGGTATAGAGAGAGATCAGTTTGAGGCTAAGCAAGCGGGGCTAGTTACCATGGGGTGTCCTGAGATTGTGTGATCCTTAGGTGGTTTTGTAGCAAGTCCTCTTTTATCAGTAATTGATATATTTTGCAATTTGCGTTTAGATCGCTTGTGGAAGTTGGCACGTCTATTCCAATGGTGAATGCGAGATTTGCAGATGATTGGAGATATTAGATGGTTTGTTTTATATGAGCTTATGAAGGATTTAGTTGAATCTCATTGTGGTATTGTGGCGGTGATAGTGTATGGGCATTATAAGTTATTGTTGTCTTGGTCTATGGCTTTGAGCCAAGTGGGGGAGTCTGCTAATGATAAATTGGTTGCACAATTATATGATGTATTGGTTTCTATTCAAGGTATACTGGTGAATCAGTTATGATCTATAGAGGTGGAGTTTGAGAATGACTCGAGTAATGGAAATTTTTGGGTGCTTAAGAGATATCCAGCGGCTTATGAGCCTTAGGGCGATGTCGTTCTATGCTAGGGTCTCACATGGTGATTGTTGGTTGAGGATTTTGGTACTATGGCAAAGAGAAGAATCAATTAGAAGGTAATTCAGAAGGAACTCGGAGAAATAGAATAGCTTGGTAGTAGATTAGATCGGTATTATAACGAGTAAGATCGGTTCTTTGGGTGCTTATGATGTGGTAAGGTTCTACGTGTGATTCGGGGCAATGCTCTTGGTTTTGACAGCCTGCGTAGCTTGGTTGAACTAAAAGGATTCAGTCCTGACGGTTTGGTTTTGTGCAAATGGGATTCGCAGAGTCCTGGATGGCTTCTACCTAGGTTAGAGATGTATATTTTCTTCTGGCGTGAGAAGCATGTGATGTATAGTGATTTTACTTCTAGATGGGATCAAATGGAAAGTTCTTATACGGTGGAGTACGTAGTTGCTTATGGATCGGAAGATATGGTGTGTGCGGTATGTTGTGTAGGGTTGAGATTTGCATGTGTGAGGTCACGATTCAGTTCTGAAAGGAAGGTCATAAATTCTTGGGAAGCAGGGACAATTTCAGAAGACTAGGTAAATGATATGACTAATTGGTAAGGCTTGATGAGGGTATACGTTTTAGAAAAGGCAATGTGTTTGAGTTAAGGGTACTTCACTAGCATCGCGGTGCTCTCTTGTTGGATCGTCTGCAGATGTTCAAGGTTGCTCGGTGGTACAAAAGAGTTATAGGGGTATTTCTAGTGGAATTATTGAGTATTAGAAGTGTGTTACATATTTGAGCGGTAGAGTTGGGATCAGATATGGTGATTCATGCGCTTTATGGACTTCAAGACTGAGAGTTCTCATAGACAGGTTATTTTATGGCTATGGACTGTGAAGATGTGAGCAAAGCTAGTCAGATGTTAGTATGTGCCATGATTCAGTCATTTTGAACTTTTTGAGAGTTATCTATCTATTGCGAGTGTCCAAAGTTGTCCAATATAGGTGTGTGTTCTGCACCTGCTCGGAATTGTTGTCTCCGAATTGCTATTGTTGTGGGATATACCATTCGACTGTCATTTATTTTATTCGTGTTCTGGAGTGATCTATGAGTTACCCTTCGGTGTTGCGAGGAGTTATGATTGTTGGTTATATGTAACGATCTGGTCGGTCGTTCCGAGAGTTTAGCCATGTTTCCCCCGTTTCAGCTTCATTTATGTGTGTTGGGTCGGTTGGTTCGGGTTTAGAGTGGTCATGGTGAGAATTGAGGCATTTAGTCTCTCAAGGTAGCCTAACAATTGAGAAAGTCAACTAAGAGTTGACTTATTGGTGAACGACCTCGGAATGTGGATTTTATGGCTCGAATGGTTTCGTTAGGTGATTTGGGATTTCGGAGTGTGTTCGGAATGGAGTTTTGATGTCCGGTGTAGAATTAGGCTTATATTGGCGAAAGGTGATTTTTGGAGATTCCCGGTCAGTAGTGGAAAATAGGCTGTCGGGGTCGGAATGGGATTCCGGAAGTTAAAACAGGTCCGTAATGTCATTTTGGATATTTGTGCAAAATTTCAGGTCAATCAGAGGTGTTTTGGTTAGTTTCGGCGTCATTGGCGAAAATTAGAAGTTTTTAAAGTTCATAGGGTTGAATTTGATGTACTTTTGGTGTTTTCATGTTGTTTTTTGTGTTTCGAAGGCTCGACAAAGTTTGAATAATGCTATGGGGTGTGTTGGTATGTTTGGTAAGGGCCCCGAGGGGCTCGAGATTGATTTCGGATGGTTGGCGGAGTTTTGAACATGGAAAATTTGCAGCAAATAGCTGCTGGTGTAAGTTTCTGGTGTTGGCCGCACCTGCGGATGGTAGCCACAGGTGCGATGCCGTAGGTGAGAAAGTCCACGCGCAGGTGCGAAGGGAGTCTAGGCAGGAGGAGTCCGCATGTGTGAAGGGATGACCGCACCTGCGAAGCCGCAGGTGCAGAGAAGGGGTCGCAGGTGCGAGAATTTGGTCCATTAGTGGGATTTCACAGGTGCGCACCTGGGACCGCAGGTGCACACCTGGGACCGTAGGTGCAAGTTCGTAGGTGCGATAAAAGGTCTGCAGGTGCGGAATTTCTAGGTAGACCAGTATAAAAGAAGCCTCCGTGAAATTTTATTCATTTCCCCATTATTGCATGCGGTTGGAGCTCAATTCAGGGCAATTTGAAGAGAGAATTCGTGGGTTTTCAGTGGAGGTAAGTTCCCGGATTATTAAAGTCGTTTCTATGTTATTTTGTTTGGATTAGGCTTGTAATTTGAAGGATTAAGTAAGAAAAAGTTTGGAAAATGGGAAAAAAGATTTGGGAATTTCTTTTGGCAATTTAGTAGGCAATTGTGGTCCGATTTTAATGCTCTTGGTATGTACGAACTCGTAGGAGGATAAGGGTTCTCGTGATGTAATTTTTTCGAATTTTGAGATGTGGGCCAGGGGCTCGGGTTCGGCCAATTTTTGAGATTCTTGTATAATTTGATAGTTTTCGATTGGGTTGAGTTCCTTCGGTATATATTGATGATGTTAAACAAGTTTTGGCTAGATTCGGAGCAATCGGGAGCCAATTTGAGGGGCAAGAGCATAGCGGACTAGTATTGTGGCCTGGTATAGGTAAGTAATGGTTATAAAGCTTGTCCTGAGGGTATGAAACCCCGGACTTCATATTTCTCACTAATTTTAGGATGGAGCACATGTTGGATGACGAGTATGTGGCGCGTACTGATTTTTGGATTGGACTAGGTCCTCTCCGCGGAAACTGTTGAGATGCGTATTTTACTCTAAACTATATGTTAAATTGTGTTCTAAAGATTATTGAAATATTTGGGCTATAAGCCATGTTTGGGGCCTCATGCCGACTTGTTTAGACCCCTTGGGGGCTTTTATTGCTATTTCCTCACTGTTTATTGATGATTGCACTCAGTCACATTGTGCTTACTGTTTTCAAAAATCAACTTGATTTACACTACTTTGAGAGTTAAAAATGACATTTTGGGTCGAATACCTCGTTTTACTGTTACGCCCGAGGGGCTTTTGAGAGGTTCTGCGGAGTGAGGCTGAGGGCCTGATTGTGAGGATATGATATGCCACGAGGTGGCTTGATATTAGCACTTTGGGCTGAAGGAACCCCTCCGGAGTCTACACACACCCCCAGTGAGCGCACCGAGTGCCGAGTGTCGAGTGTCGAGTGCCAAGTGACGAGTGATTGGGAGGCATGAGTGACTATGAGGTATGCCCGAGGGGCTGATTATGAGTGGCGCTGAGGTATGCCCGAGGGGCTGATTATGAGTGATTGTGAGGCATGCCCGAGGGGCTGATTATGATACATGTTTTTGCCCGAGGGCTACTTATGATTTTATCACTTTTACTCTGAACTTATGAAATATGTTTTGCCCGAGGGGCCTCTCTATGATTTTTAGCATTTTTACACTTAACTTCTTGAAAGTTATGTTGAACTAGTGGAAAGTATATTTCCAAATGATTTTCACTGAAATTGGCTTATAAGCGTGATGATTTAACGTATACATTGTTGGAAAGAAAGGATGCGCTTATTGTGAATTGATGAATTGATTTTATGTGTTTCTTGTTGCTCAGACCTGATTTATTTTCATTACTACTGAGTTGGTGTACTCACATTACTCCATGCACCTCGTGTGCAGATCCAGGTGTTAAGGCAGGGTGAGTTGTTTATCTGTTCTAGAGATTCTCGGAGCTTTGCGAGGTAGTTGCATGCGTCCGCAGTCCTGCTCTCTCTCATGTTTACTATTATAGAGTTTATTTTCTTTTGAGTTGTATAATTTACATAGATGCTCATGACCAGTGACTCCGGGTTCTCGGGGGCTGTATTTAATATTTAGTACAACTTTAATTGTTTTATAAATGTTTAAAGGAAACTTTTATGGGTTATCAGTATAGTAAAGATGTAAATGGAAGCTTATTATGATTTGAGTGTAGTTTTGGCTGGCCTAGTTCCATGATAGGCGCCATCATGACTGGCTTAGATTTGGGGTCGTGACAGTTTGGTATCAGAGCGCTAGGTTACATAGGACTCACCGGTCATGAGCAGGTTTAGTAGAGTCTTTCGGATAGGTACAGAGACGTCTGTACTTATCTTCGAGAGGCTGCAGAACCCTTAGGAAAATCTCACATTCTTGAATGGTGGGTGGATTTGATGGTTGGATGAGTTCAGACTGTGATTTGTGACAAAAGGGTTGGCTAGAAATATAGCAAGATTTATTGAGTGTTTGATTTATGTCTCGGTTTGGTATATGGCCTTGAGTTGTGAGTATATTGGAAGACCTCTCATGTTGGGTAGTTGTAGAGTGAAGCGGATTTTTTATGTTGGGTTATGAGTTCCTGGTGATGCCTTTTGAGCTGATCCTTTCCCCAGTAGCGTTCATGTATTTGACTAACAGTGTATTCCAAGTATTAGCACTCCTTGTTATTATATATATTGATGGTGTCCTAGCATATTCGTGTAGCTAGGAGTAGCATACTCAATATTTGAGGATGGCATTATAAGGATTCGGGGAGGAAAGGCTCTATGACAAAATTCTCCGAGTGTGAATTTTTGCTCGGTTCAATAGCATTCTTGGGAGACGTGGTGTCTAGTAAGGGTATCCATGTGATCAGACATGTGTGGGCAGAGCTTCCAGGAGCTCAAGATTTCTGTGACCACCGCTCCAGTGTAAGTTCTGCCATCAGCTTTAGGTTCCTACTGCGTATTGTGATGCCTCGAGGGTAGGCGTTGTTGTGTTTAGATGCAGGAAGGTGTAGTGATTACGTGATAGTTATTGTCTTCAGAAGTGTATGGAGAGATATTATGTTTGAGGCTAGCGGGCAGGGGTATCTCCTGCGGTTTGTCCTAGGGTGTGTGGTCCCTATGTAGTTCTGTAATAAGTTCTCTTCTACCAGTAAATGATATATGTTGTAATTGGAGTTTAGATCGCTTGTGGAAGTTGGCACGACTGTTACAATGATGAATGCGATATTTGCAGATGACTTGAGTTGTTAGACGGAGAGTGTTGTTATGGGCATTGTGAATTATTGTTTTTCTCGATCGTTGGCTTCGAGCCAAGTGGGGGAGACTTTTCATGATAAGTTGATTGCGCGACTATGTGTGGTATCAATTTCAGTTCGAGGTATACTGGTAAATCAGCTGTGACCTATCGGCGTGGGGTCTGGGAATGTCATGAGTAATGGAAATTTCTTTGATATAGGTTGTAACATATTCTATTGGGTAATTGGGTTCTATTGAATGATTTTGTAGAAATTTTAAAAGGTGTAGTGTGTGCAGTGTATGAATTTGCTTGTGGATTCAGGTGAGTGGATTACTTTCCTGGTATGTTAGTTTGCGAACGGGTCAGGTCGATTCTGCCTAATTGGTCAGTGTGATTGAGATTTACGTTAGAGGGTGTCAAGACATGTGGTACTTCTACATCGTCATGGATTCTACATATCGGTATCAGGAAGGTGAAGGTAATGGCTTTAGATTTGGAGGAAGTCTCTTCAGGGTAAGTATTTCGAATGTGGTACTTTTGGGGATATTTGAGAGAGTATTCGGCGGCTTATGAGCCTTAGACGGTATGGTTTTATGCTTGTGTCACGTGTGGTGAGTCTGGGTTGAAAATTGTGGAATTACGGCAGGAATAAGTATCAATTTGAAGGTAAGTCAGAATAAACTTGGGGTAAATAGGGCAACTTGGTAGTAGGTCGAATCAGCATGGTAGGGGATACAAATAGTTCTTTGGGTGTTCATGATGTGACGAGTTTTTTTTCGGGTGTTTCTTAGCAATGCTCTTTGATTTTTGGTGGCCTGCGTAGCTTGGTTGAGCTAGAAGAATTCAGCCCTGATGGTTTGGTGTTGCGCAAATGGGATTTCGGATAGTTCCTGATGGTTTCTACCGCGGTTAAGGGTGCATATTCTCTTTTGGCATAAGGTGCAGGTGGCGTGTAGTGAATTTGCTTCTAAATGGGATCAAATGGAAGTTCTTGGCTAGTTGGGTACGTAGTTTCTTATGGCTCAGAAGGGACCATGAAGTTCCCATATTTTCCCTAGGTTGGCATGGCGTGTGAGGAATGTTGGGTAGAGTTGAGATTTGCATATGTGAGGTCACGGTTCGGTTCTGGAAGGAAGGTCATAAATTCTTAAGCAGCATGGGCAGTTTCAGATGACTAGGTAGATGATATCGCTAATTGGTACGACTTGATGAGGGTATACATTTCAGAAAGAGCAATGTGTTTGAGTTAAGGAATGTGTTATGTATTCGAGCGGTGGAGTTGAGATCTGATATGGTAATCCGTACGCTTAATGGACTTCGAGACTGAGAGTTCTCATAAACAGGTTATTTTGTGGTAGTGAACTGTGAAGATGCGAGCTGAGCTAGTCGGATGTTAGTATGTACCATGATTCTGTCATTGTAAAATTTTTGGTAAGTTATCTATTTTTGGTGGGTGATCAAAGTTAATGTTGGGTTACTGGTAGGCTAATATGGGTGTGTGTTCTGCACCGGGTCGGAATTGTTGGCTCCGAATTTCTACTATTGGGGAATGTACCATTCGATTGTGATTGAGTTAATTCATGTTCTAGAGTGATCTATGAGTTACCCTTCGGTGTTGCGAGGAGTGGTGATTATTGGTTATTTGCACATATGGTGCGGTTCTAATTGGGCTTTATAGCTAGATTTGAGTAAGGTAAGTAATTGGGTGTTGCGGGATTGAGACGTGTTTGTTATATACCTTCTGTTTCGGCTGGCATGGTATCGTCCGATTTCCCCCATGGTTATAGCAATGCACTTTGAGTACTTGATGTCGAATTTTGAATGCTTATTTATTTTGGGCAAGGTGTCTTGAAATATTTCAAGTGGACCAGTGGTTGGAAGAGATAGAGCAGTGTAGCGGAGTTATGTTGGGGTATGACCTTTAGTATTGGATTCGTGTGTTTTGATTTTTACGGTGTGTGCCAGGCTGTTAGCATGATATGGTGATGGTAATTGTTAATAGAATAATAGTCCTCTCGTTTGGATCTTTTATATAATTTGATTAAATTGGGAAGTTGTTGTTAAGTGCACAAGTTGCACAGGTTTTGGCTTCAAATTATATCGATGTGTCATGTCATCAGGGTGGTCTTGATGGATGAGAAGAGGTCATTGGACCTAGAGTGAATATTTTCAGAATTTTCTACAGCATAGTTGGAAGGTTAAATATCGGGAGTCGGCTTATAAATCTGCTATAATTCCTGTTTGGGAAAGGGGAGTTTCATGTCTGATTGATCGGACGAGTGGTTGTTAGTTCTACGTGCTTCTTTCATCATCGGCAGTATATGGAAGTGTTAGAGCGAGGCATTTCTTGATAAGGGGTTATGTACCGGTATTGGGTTGTTCTGAGTAGTTATTGTGGTTAAGAGTTATCGCTATGAGTGTTTGAGTCACGCGGTGTATTATGTGATTTCATCTGGGGTGCGTATATGGCTTGATTCAGCATGTTCAGACTTGTTCAGTTTATAGTTATGGAATTTTGATCTTGTATATTATTTCAGAAGTGGGAATTTGGTTCTAAGGTTTATGGGTCAGGATTAGATTTTGAGATTTCAACGGTATTGTGCTATTGGACCTATATGGGATAGGGTGACGTGGGATCACCCCCGGGTATGTGCATGGTACGATACGTAACAGTTTGATGGTGTTGGAGAACAACTCTTGGCACGTTCGAGGACGAACGTATGTTTAAGTGGAGGAGGATGTAACGATCCGGCCGGTCGTTCCGAGAGTTTAGCCCTGTTTCCCCCATTTCAGCTTCATTTATGTGTGTTGGGTCGGTTGGTTCGGTTGGTTCGGAGTGGTCATGGTAAGAATTGAGGCATTTAGTCTCTCAAGGTAGCCTAACAGTTGAGAAAGTCAACTGAGAGTTAACTTATTGGTGAACGACCATGGAATGCGGATTTTATTGCTCGCATGGTTTCGTTAGGTGATTTGGGACTTAAGAGTGTGTTCGGAATGGAATTTTGATGTACGGTGTAGAATTAGGCTTGAATTGGCGAAAGTTGGTTTTTGGCGATTTTCGGTCGGCAGTGGAAAATAGGCTATCGGGGTCGGAATGGGATTCCGGAAGTTGGAACAGGTCCGTAATGTCATTTTGGTCTGTAATATCATTTTGGATAGTTGGCGGAGTTTTGATAGGTTCTGCTGAGTAAGGCCGAGGGCCTGATTGTGAGGATATGATACGCCATGAGGTGGCTTCATATTAACGGTTGGGCTGAAGGAGCCCCTCCATAGTCTGCACACACACCCAGTGTGCCCACCGAGTGTCGAGTGCCGAGTGACGAGTGATTGGGAGGCATGAGTGACTGTGAGGTATGCCCGAGGGGCTAATTATGAGTGATGGTGAGGTATGCCCGAAGGGCTGATTATGAGTGACTGTGAGGCATGCCCGAAGGGCTGATTATGATACATGTTTTTCCCGAGGGGCTACTTATTATTTTACCACTTTCACTCTGAACTTGTGAAATATGTTTTGCCCAAGGGGACTCTTTATGATTTTTAGCATTTTTACACTAAACTTCTTGAAAGTTATGTTGAACTAGTGGTAAGTATATTTCCAAATGATTTTCACTGAAATTGGCTTTTAAGCGTGATGATTTAATGTATACATTATTGGAAAGAAAGGTTGTGCTTATTGTGAATTGATGAATTGATTTTATGTGTTTCTTACTGCTCAAACCTGATTTATTTTCATTACTACTGAGTTGGTGTACTCACATTACTCCCTGCACCTTTTGTGCAGATCCGGGTGTTAAGGCAGGGTGAGTTGTCTATCTGTTCTAGAGATTCTCGGAGCTTTGCGAAGTAGCTGCATGCGTCCGCAGTCCTGCTCTCTCTCTCTCCTGTTTACTATTATAGAGTTTATTTTCTTTTGAGTTGTATAATTTATGTAGATGCTCATGACCAGTGTCTCCGGGTTCTCGGGGGTTGCATTTAATATTCAGTACATCTTTAATTGTTTTATAAATGTTTAAAGGAAACTTTTATGGGTTATCAGTATAGTAAAGATGTAAATGGAAGCTTATTATGATTTGAGTGTAGTTTTGGCTAGCCTAGTTCCGATTCCCCATGGTTATGGCAATGCACTTTGAGTACTTGATGTCGACTTGCGCATGGTTATTGATTTTGAGCAAGGTGACTCGAAGTATTTCATATGGACCAGTGTTGGGATGGGTTCGCTCATTGCAGCAACGTTTTGTGGAGGTGTGATCCTTCGAGTTAGATTCGTCTGTTCTGGTTCTACGATGTGTGATGGGTTCTCAGCATTGTGTTGTGGTGATACTGGTGAGCTTGCGGTACAGATCTCACAGTGGAGTCACTTTTTCCATGATTTGAGTACATTTGGGATGTTGTATAGTTGTGCAGGGACTACACAAATTGTGGATTTCAACTGTATTGATGTGTCACATCACTAGAGTGGTTGTGGCAGATGAGAAGAGGTCGTCGGGCCTGGAATGGGTGCTACCGGGTCTGGTCGTGGTATATTTGGGAGGATATTGACGTTGATCGGCTTAGAAATTTTGCTATATTTCCTGTCGAAGAGAAGGAGTTCCATCACTTGTCGACCCGACGAATGGTTGCTAGTTTCTCTTGTTTCTTTTATCGTTGGATGTATATGAAAGTGTTAGAACGAGGCTTTGCTTGATAAGAGGTTATTTACCGGTATTGGGTCATTTTGAGCAGCTGTTATGATTAGGACTTATCGCTATGAGTGTTTGAGACATGTGGTATTTCATGTGATTACATCATGGGTTATGGATATGGATTGATACAACATGTTAAGACTTATTCAGTTTATATGTGCGATTTCGATCTTATAAGTTATTTCAAAAGTGAAAATTTGGTTCTAAGTTTCATCGGTTAGGTTGGATTATGAAATATCAGCTATGTTGTGTTATTGAACCTATGTGGGATAGGCTAATGCGGGATCACCCCCGATATGTGCGTGGTCGGGCTATTCGGCGATTTTGACGGCTTTTGGAACAACTATTGGCACATTCGAGGACGAACGTATGTTTAAGTAGGGGAGAATGTAACGACCCGGCCGGTTGTTCCGAGAGTTTAGCCTTGTTTTACCCATTCTTCTTTGTTTTGTGTTGTTTAACTCATTTATATTGTGTTCGGTCGGTTGGCTCGGGTTTAGAGTGGTGATGGAGAGAAATGAGACACTTCGTCTCTTAAGTTGGTTTAATAGTTGGAAAAAAAATCAACCGGAAGTTGACTTATACGTAACTGATCTCGGAATGTGGATTTTATGGCTCGGATAGCTTCATTAGGTGATTTAGGACTTAGGAGTGTGTTCGTAATGTTGTTCGGAGGTCCTGAGTAGAATTAGGCTTGAATCGGCGAAATTGGATTTTTGGCGATTTTCGAATCGACAGTGGAAAATTAGATATCGGGGTTGGAATGGAATTCTAGAAGTTGGGATAGGTTCGTATTGTCATTTGGGAGGTGTGTGCAAAACTTTAGGTTATTCGGACCTAGTTTGAGTGGTTTCGGCATCATTGGCGAATTTCGGAAGTTTAGAAATCCTTAGGCTTGAATTTTGGATTAATTTGGTGTTTTGATGTTATTTTGAGTGTTCCGAGGGTTCGACTAAGTTTAAATATTGATATATGACTTGTCAGTACTTTTGGTTAAGGTCCCGAGGGCCTCGGGATGATTTTTGGATGGCTAACGGAAGTTAAAGTTGGAAAAATGTAGCGAATTGGCTGCTGGTGAAGGCCTTCTGGTGTGGCCGCACCTGCAGACGGGGAGTCGCATGTGCGAAGGCGCAGGTGTGGACGACCATGCACAGATGCGGAATTAGGGAACCTTGCCTAGGAGCGCAGGTGTGGAGGTTGGCTCGCACCTGCGAGCCCGCAGGTGCGTCAAGAAGGCCGCAGATGCGGAATTTGGTTTTTAAGTGAAAACCGCACCTGCGAGGGATTTTCCGCAGGTGCAGCGCTGCAAGTGCATGTCTTGGGGGCCGCAGGTGCGAGGGTGGTGGGCAGAACCTATAAAAGGTTGCTTTTGCGAATTTTCACTTATTTCTTCACCATTTTTGACGGATTTTGGAGCTTGGATTTCAAGGGAGGAATTAAGTGTTTTCAGTGAGGTAAGCTACTTGGACCTTTTATCTTGTGTTTATGGCAATTCTTCCAATGTTTGGTCATGATTTTAGTGGGAAAAATTGGGGGAAACTTTGGAGATTAGGGATTGAAATTGTAGAGCTTAAATTGGGGATTTGAGGGGCCATTTAGGGTCCGATTTTGATGATTTTGGTCTATATAGACTCGTGAGGGGATAAGGATTCTAGTGCCATGACTTTGGATCAGAGGGTCGAGTTTGGCCAATTTTGCGATTTTTGAGTAAATCTGATAATTTTCGCGTGGGTTTTGTTCTTTTAACATATATTGATGATATGGTACTGATTTTGTTAGATTCTGAGCGATTGGAGGCCGAATCAAGAGGAAAAGGCATCGCGAATTAGGATTTTGGCAGGTTTGAAGTAAGTAACGATTGTAAATCTAGACCTAAGGGTATGAAACCCCGGTATTTCATATTGTTTTGATAAATGTGGTGACGCACATGCTAGGTGACGGGCGTGTGGGCGTGCGCTGGTAGGGATTGTGACTTGGTCAGTCCCGTAGCTACTATTAAGCCGCTTATTTGACTGGAAATCATATGTTATTCCGTATTTTTGAGATTATTACTATGTTTTGGGTTGTAAGCCATGTTTGGGGCCTTGTACCGACCTGTTTGGACCCTCATGGGTATTTTTACTATTGTCCTCACACAATTCTGATTTGAAAGCATATCCTTAGTCATGATTTTTCCTGTTTACTGTTTGATTCAGTTTCACTACTCTATTTTAAAACATATGAAAAATTATTTTGGGTTGTGTCCCCTGATTTTACTGAAATGCCCGAGTGGCTCGTGAGGTTGATGACTGAGTGAGATCGAGGGTCTGATTGTGAGGATATATAGATCGGGTTGCACTCCACAGCAATATATATATATATATATATATACACACACACATATACATATATGTATATGGATCGGGCTACACGCCGCAACGATATATGGATCGGGCCGCACGCCGCAGCGATATATGGATCGGGCTTCAAGACCCAAGTGTGTGTTCAAGAACCTAGCTTCCAATCCTTGTTCTCTCTAGTGTAAGGATTGAAAATAAGCAAAAGATCCCTAAGAGTTGTCAAAAATATCTGCTAGGTCGTGTATTTGTGGGTTTGAGATTGGGATAATTTTAAATTCCATTACTGCCCAGATCTGATGCCCGTTGACCGCACCTGCGGAAGAATCCTCGTAGGTGCGGCTTTGCAGATGCGGATAGACCATCGTAGATGCACAAAGTGAATAGAAGTGTTGGATCCGCAGATGTAGTCTTCAAAGCACAAATGCGCAATCCCAGAAGTGGGTCTTGACTCGCAAGTGCGATCCCAGGTGAAGTTGCTCAGTCTCGCAGATGCAGACTTTCTCCCCGCAGGTGCGAGATCACTCTGCGATCAATGTTCCGTAGACGCGGAATCCCTAGAGCCTTTTGCAATCTATCAACCATTTTTTGCTCAATTTCACTTCAGTTGCATTCAAATCACTTCATGGCCTTATTTACCTGAAAATCTGACAATACACACCATAAACGACCTCATATTATCATTAAAGGACGCAAAATCTAAAGAAAAGAGACTAAAATAAGTGGTAAAATCTCCAGTCATCACTAAATATTTAACTTAAAGGATCACCATGTGCAACATTAATAATACTTCACAAATTCCTTAAAGTAGAGGTTGCTTGTATATTCAGCGGGCACACACTATCATCTCATGTTACCCGATTACTATGTTGAAGTTATTTACTTAAAAGTGTTCTAATACAATTCCAAGTCGTATCTTATGCGTGCACTACCCGTCCCATGCCTATGGTCCAGGAGGATTTGGACCTACTATAAAGTGTTTCTAGACTTTACTTAGGTTGATCAAAATGATAAAAGTAGGAGACATGCAAAACTGATAGGACTGCATATAATTTCAATAAAAGGCTCAAGTAATCCTCCACACATAAGCAGGAAAGCACACAAACAGATTTCTGGTTAGGCAGTAGACGGCATTAAGACGTGTTGGAATCGTTAAGTCCTATGTGCATTATTTCTATGTGATTCTGGATTCTAGTAATATATAGGTAGTGCTTTAATTTCTGGACTAACATATAGGCAAATTAGAGCGTTGCAAGTCCTATAGACATGATATCTAATCGTTTTCATAATAAGGTTGTGAAAACAATCCCATAATTCTGAATTACTAAAGCATATTTTATAGATATACGTCTTAGGCAGGTGATAGTACACTATAAGCATGATCTCTATAGTCGCATAATTAGGCAGTGTAGTCATTTGAAAACACAAGATTAGTAGCGTGAATAACCATCCTATGGGCAGGATTTCTAACAAATGATAATTGGACTTGATTTTTAAACACTTTATCCCTATAGGCGTGCTATCTAAATGAAGCAGTACAAAGCAGCATGAAGCATTTGATTAATTAGCTAAGACCCTATAGTCATGGTATCTAGATAAGTAAAGGTACTGCATCGTTATATCCTATAGGCATGTTATCTAATATTGCAAGAAGTCCAGCTTGGATCCTACAGGCATGCTCTCTAGCCATTAAAGCCATAACATTGTGTGCATATAATTCCAGAGAATGAGGCGTAATGAGTAAATAAGCTATTAAGATCCTATCGGCATGATCTCTACCCATTCATGCAAAAGATAAACTATCCTAGTTCCCCCTTTTCACTAATTCCTAATTGTTCGTTATTACAAATTTTATAGGCCCAAAAATGAAATAATACAGATTCGAAGATGACAAAACACAAGCAGAAATGAATACAAGCCCAACAAAGCAATTACATGTGCAATATAATAGTAACCCAGGAATATCCCAGGCCTTATATGGTCTTACTCTCCATACAAATAGCTGGCCCAAACCACAGGCTCACAAGATAACTAGAGTGCACCTAAATCCAGTGCCCAGGCCCAACAACACTCATGGTCCATCTCCAGGACCAATGAATAACTTGCTTACCCACATGGATACTAAATTTAGCTATGCAACTAACACAATACTCATATAACAACTTAATCCCTTAGTTCTTAGAGTTGTAACCATTAATAGCTCTAGCTAAGAGATCTAAACAGGATCATGCTAAATGGGAAGACACACAAGACACGTATGAGGCAAGTTTATGCTTTGTAATTCCAAAAACAGAGTTTGATAGTGACAAGATTGACCATCGTAGGACATCAAACCATTTCAGTAAAGCATGATCCAGAAACAACCTAAGGACCTTTAGATGATATTCTAACAGAATCATGAACAAGAAGCAGGTAGAGTACAATCTTGATATGCAGGTTTTAAAATGAAAACCTAATAAGAATGTGGTTGCAAATAGCTTAACAACATGCTAGTGGGCACAATTTGGCAAATACACTTAGTTGATCATGAAACTTAACATGATGGACATTAACTATAGCACAAATATCTTAAAGAACTCATACTAGGGAAAAGAACATGTCAACTATATGCTAACAGGGCAGGTAGACATTAGGATTCATGCCAGTCGACCACACATGAGAGAGAACTACACATTGGTATTTATCCTAGAAATAATGCTAAAGAGTGCAAGATTTCCTAGTCAGGGAACACAATTATTAGAGTTACAAATCACAGACAAACATGCTTGGCTAAAGATTAAGACAATGCTATAACATGGAAAAGTCAAGGATCAATTTGCATGAAACAATAGGTTGCACATAAAGGTTCTAGTAGGAAGAGATTAATCAAAGCAGACTTTGAGCAAGAAGTTTCTACAAAAGGTCCTAGAAATCGAAGGCATGAATATGAACTCATAACATGCAAAGGACACGACATTGAGGCTCACATGAGCTTTAACAATTAGACAAAACCTAAGAAGGCCAGAAACCATTTGAGTCAGATACATAGAGTGAAAGTATATTATACATGTTGAAGCCTATCAAGTCTGATATTAGAGAACATGGAACTGCATAACGTCATTGAGACAATAGAACTATAGAAAGCATACAACAATACAACACTAGGAGTTCACAAATAACAAAGAAAGTTAGGTCATACTTTTCTATAATAGTACAAACAGTGTTGGCACGCAGAATACACATACATAAATAAGTAGAGGAGTAATAAATAAATCTGTAAAGGGTAGAAAATGCTGACATGTTCTGAATATAAACGAGCAAAAGAGTGAGTAACTTAGAATCTCAACGATGACAGCGAAGAAAGATAAAAATGAGAATCCTAGATCCTAGTGCGTTAGAGTTCACAGGAGCTTCAGCGAGACCTGGGCAATGTTCGCACTAGGGAGGTTAATAGAGAAGATTCTGGTGGCCTTGTATTTCAGACGGGCACAATCAAGAGAGTAGAAATAATATCGAAGGTGATAAGTGACAGAATAATAGTAATTCTTAAGCGATAAGAGTCTGTCCAAAAGGGAAATTGGGGAGGGGTTTATATAGTAATAAAAATCAATACATAAATAAGGAAATACAGTCAATCGATCATAAACAAGGAAAGACGAACATGCAAAAATAAATTTAGAACCGGATTATGAGAAGAAACCAGGTAAATCCTAGTTTGACTAGGATTTGAAATTGGCCGGAGATCTTGGTTAATCATAACTCATATCCTTGCTATGAACGTATACGGACAAAATATCTTCCAAATCGTGGAGATTAAAGTTGATCTCATGTGTTTCAGAGACTGGTACTTTCCAAAAATGGGCAAGTCCTAAGTAACACCATGTTTACACATGTAATAGCGGTATAATGCAGAAAAGGTAAGTAAATCATGGAAAGAATCCAAGGATGATTTGGATTCAGAGAAGATTTTGGGTGGCGGCTAGGGTTTTTTAGAGAAGAGGAGAGTAGCGAATTTGGGGCCGGCTGGAGTGTGTGTAAGGACCCGTAAAATTCTTAACCAAAAACTTGATATTTTGCAGTGCCAAGTTAGATTCATGCGTTATTGTAATAGAACAGTACCCTGTGGACGGAGAAGAAAATGATTCTCAGATTTACGCATTTTTGCGGCCCATTATGCAGCCAAAAAATCACTCTACAGACCGCATAATGGCCGCAGAGTGGAGCAGAAAACCTAGCCAAATTGAGGCCAGTTTTTCGGTCGATTATGCAATCGCATAATCAATATGCGGACCGCACACTGACTGCATAACCTCTCTTGGGTTTCCGCAAAGGGAGTTCTGCGGTGCATTATGCGACCGCAGAAAAGGTATGCAGACTGCATAGTTATCGCATACTCAGTCAGAAAATTCATCTTCTTGGAGGTTATTTCTGCGGTCACTTTGCGGACCGCATATGCATTATGTGACCGCATATCTGTGACGGGGCATCCATTTTTCTTATTTTCTGACCCGGCCCTATTTCGATAAAAACACATATCCTACATCATTTTGAGCCATTTTCGGATATTATAGAGTGAGAAAAAGGGTTCTTAGAAAGAGAGATCATCCATCCAGTAGTATTCATCATTCATACTATATGCTTGAATATTTTCAATAAGGCCATAAGATTGAATAATAGATTGAAGGTAAGAACCTATACCCTACCCTCAAAATTCAAAGGTCTAGTGAAAAAAGGGAATAATTGGTGAAGTAAATATGGTGTGGGGGATGTACGTTTCTTGCATGCATGTATTCCTAGAATGGTAGTGGAGTTCGTAAACTAATAATGGGTGGAAGAACGGTGGAATGATTCATAAAAGGCCTAAGAACAGTAATGGACACCTAGTGATTAGGAAAATACCCTAATGAGCTAGAATTACGACTATTCTCCTAATTTTGGGTTCACTTTTGCTATATTGTTAGAATAGATTGAAGTTGCTAAAAATCGGGATCGTATAAAAGCCCTAAAAAACTCAATTAAGGTATGTATATCTAACTCTCTTCTTCTTAGAGTCGAGCTCCTGATGTCCGATTATTTGGGGTAAATTACTGACAGGGTCGTACTTGAGTTGAATGTATTAATATGTTGAGTTGAAAGCTTCACGTTCCATGATTGTTCTGAACGTTTATCATGTCAGCATTCTATTTAAGAATGTGATTATGATTCTCCGAGCTCCCTCCCTTATGTGTTCAATGCCCTATGTGATGGTGTTTTTCGATATGAAGGAAAATTTTATTTGAACGAATAAAAAGGAAAAAAGACTTGAATTCTAAAATGTGTCCAAGTGCCAAGAACTATGTAATAAAATATGGAAAGGAAATGTGAATTGTATGAACAATGGAAAGTGGATATGTCCCGAATGAGATGTCTTAGCCAATCGGGCTGAGATCGGACGACATGTTGTACACATGGTGGCATTTATACTGGGTCCTTGATTATCATTGTGAAATTGGATATGTCTCACTTGGGATGGCTTAGACTGTTGGACCGAGATCGGACTACGTATAAAACACGGTGGCATTATGAGTGTGGCACTTGGCACTAAGGATTATTAACCTAAAAAGATGGAAAGACTGAATTGAAAACTATGTGATCCTTACTTGGTGTTCTTTGTATTTCTATGAAGCAATATTTGATTATTATGACTGCCTTCCCTTTATTTCACCGTTCATTATACTAAGATTGGTGCTTACCTTACATACTAGTACTATTCGACAGTAGTAACATCCCTTTTATCGGGGGCGCTACATCTTTGAATGGATGTAGGTGGTTCCATCGCAGATAGCGTTGATCACCGACAGTGGTTCCCTCTCTCTGTTTCTCCTCACAGCAGTCTTGGTAAGCCCTGTTTCTTCCCGGGGTCATGTGTAGTATATGTTGTCCTTCTTTTGAATAAGTTACCACATTTTGAGTTATAGTCAGGGCCTTGTTACCGGCATTGTCATGTTTGTCTTATGTATCTTTAAAGGCTCCGTAGACATTTATGTGGGTCATGTATGGGTGTCAGGGTGGCCATCTGATCAAGTTGTATTTCGAAACTCTTTTCCAGTAAATAGTAAAATCGTATGTACTTTTGGGAACTTAGCTATGGTATAATGTATATGAGGAAGAGTGAACTAGTATTCGTCTGTGTATTTGTAAAGCTGATCTCTCCGCTGATTAACAAATGGTGATGCGTTATATTTTTAGATTAGCAAATTATAACGTTGCAAGTCCTATAGACATTATATCTAATTGTTTGCGTAATAAGGTTGTGAAAACAATCCCATAATTCTGCATTACTAAAGCTATTTTATAGATATGCATCTTAGGCAGGTGATAGTACACTATAGGCATGATCTATAATAGTCGCATAATTAGGCAGTGAAGTCATTTGAAAACACAAGATTAGTAGCGTCAATAACCATCCTATGGGCAGGATTTCTAACATATGACTATGGGACTTGAATTTTAAACACTTTATCCTAATAGGCATGCTATATAAATGAAGCAGTACAAAGCAGCATGAAGCAGTTGATTAATTAGTTAAGACCCTATAGTCATGGTATCTAGAAATGTAAAGGTTTGCATTGTTGTGTCCTATAGGCATGTCATCTAATATTTCAAGAAGTCCATCTTGGACCCTACAGGCATGCTCTCTAGCCATTCAAGCCATAACATTGTGTACATATAATTCTAGAGAATGTGGCGTGATGAGTAAATAAGCTATTAAGATCCTATAGGCATGATCTCTACCCATTCATGCAAAAGATAAATTATCCTAGTTCTCCCTTTTCACTAATTCCCAATTGTTCGGTATTACAAGTTTTATAGGCCCAATAATGAAATAATACAGACTCGAAGATGACAAAACACAAGCTGAAATGAATACAAGCCCATCAATGCAATTACAGGCCCAATATAAAAGTAACCCAGGAATATCCCATGCCTTCTATAGTCTTACTCTCCATACAAACAGCATGCCCAAACCACAGGCTCACAAGATAACTAGAGTGCACCTAAATCCAGTGCCCAGGTCCAACAACACTCATGGCCCATCTCCAGGACCAATGAATAACTTTCTTACCCATATGGATACTAAATTTAGCTATGCAACTAACACAATACTCATATAACAACTTAATCCCCTAGTTTTTAGAGTTGTAACCATTAACAGATCTAGCCTAGAGATATAAACAAGATCATACTAAATGGGAAAACACACAAGACACGTTTGAGCCAAGCTTATGCTTTGTAATTCCAAATACAGAGTTTGATAGTGACAATATTGACCATCATAGGACAGCAAACCATTTCAGTCAAGCATGATCCAGAAACAACCTAAGGACTTTTAGATTATATTCTAACAGAATCATGAACAAGAAGTAGGTCGAGTACAATCTTGATATGCAGGTTTTAAAATGAAAACCTAATGAGAATGTGGTTGCAAATAGCATAACAACATGCTAGTGGGCACAATTTGGCAAATATACTTAGTTGATCATGAAACTTAACATGATGGGCATTAACTATAACACAAATATTCTAAAGAACTCATAGTAGGAAAAAGAACATGTCAACTCTAGGCTAACAGGGCAGGTAGACATTAGGATTCATGTCATTTGACCACACACGAGAGAGAACTACACATTGGTATTTATCCTAGAAACAATGCTAAAGAGTGCAGGATTTCCTAGTCAGGGAGCACAATTATCAGAGTTACAAATCGCAGACAAACATGCTTGGCTAAAGATTAATTCAATGCTATAACATGGCAAAGTAAAGGATCAATTTGCATGAAACAATAGGTTGCACATAAGCATACTTTGACCAAGCAGTTTCTAAAAAAATGTCCTAAAAATCCAAGGCATGAATATGAACTCATAACATGCAAAGGACACGACATTGAGGCTCACATGAGCATGAACAATCACACAGAACCTAAGAAGGCCAGAAACCATTTGAGTCAAATACATAGAGTGAAAGTATACTATACATGTTGAAGCCTATCAAGTCTGATATTAGAGAACATGGAACTGCAGAACGTCATTGAGACAATAGAACTATAGAAAACATACAATAATACAGCATTGGGAGTTCATAAATAACAAACAAAACTTAGGTCATGCCTGTCTATAATAGTTCAAACAGTGTTGGCACGCATAATACACATACATGAATAAGTATAGGAGTAATAATTAAGTCTGTAAAGGGTAGAGAATGCTAACATGTTCTGAAGATAAACGAGCAAAAGGGTGAGTAACTTAGAATCTCAACGATGACAGCAAAGAAATATAAAAATGATAATCCCATATCCTAGTGTGTTAGAGTTCACATGAGCTTCAGTGAGACCTGAGCAATGCTCGCACTAGTGAGGTTAATAGAGAAGATTTCGGTGGCCTTGGATTTTAGCTGGCCACAATCAATAGAGTAGAAATAATATCGAAGGTGAGAAGTGAGAGAATAATAATAATTCTTAAGCGATAAGAGTCTTTCTAAAGGGGAAATTATGGAGGGGTTATATAGTAATAAAAATAAACACATAAATAAGGAAATACAGTTAACCGATCATAAACAAGGAAAGACGAACATGCAAAAATCAATTTATAACCAGATTAGGAGAAGAAACCAGGTAAACCCTAGTTTGACTAGGATTAGGAATTGGTCGGAGATCTTGGTTAATCAAAACATCATAGCCTTGCTATGAATTTATACGGACAAAATATCATCCAAATATTGGAGAGTAAAGCTGATCTCATGTGTTTCAGAGACTGGTACTTTCCAAAAATGGGCAAGTACTAAGTAAAATCATATTTACACAAGTAATAGCGGTATAATGCAAAAAAGGTAAGTAATTCATGATAATAATCCATGGATGATTTGGATTCTGAGAATATTTTGGGTGGCGGCTAGGGATTTTCCGAGAAGAGGAGAGTAGAGGATTTGGGGGCGGCTAAAGTGTGTGTAAGGACCCGTAAAATTCTTAATGAAAAACTCGATATTCGTAGTGCCAAATTAGATTTTTGAGTTATTATAATAGAAGAATACCCTACGGACTGAGAAGAAAATGTTTCTCAGATTTACGCATTTTTGCGGCCCATTATGCGTCCACATAATCACTCTACGGACCGCATAATGGCCGTAGAGTAGAGTAGAAAATCTCGCCAAATTGAGGCCAATTTTGTGGTTGATTATGTGATCGCATAATCAATATGTGGACACACATTGACTGCATAACCTCTCTTGGGTTTCCGCAAAGGGAGTTCTGCGGTGCATTATGCGACCGCATAACAGGTATGCAGACTGCATAGTTGTCGCATACTCAGTCAGAAAATTCATCTTCTTGGAGGTTATTTCTTGCATGCATGTATTCCTAGAATGGGAGGGGAGTTCGTAAAATAAAAATGGGTGGAAGAACGGTAGAATGATTCATAAAAGGCCTTAGAACAGTAATGCACACCTAGTTATTGGAAAATACCCTAATGAGCTAGAATTACGACTATTCTCCTAATTTTGGATTCAATTCTGCAATATTGTTAAAATAGATTGAAGTTGCTAAAACTCAGGATCGTCTAAAAGCTCTAAAAAAACTCAATTAAGGTATGTATGGATAACCCTCTTCTTCTTAGAATCGAGCTCCTGATGTCCGATTATTTGGTGTAAATTCCTGATCGGGTCATACTTGAGTTGAATGTCTTAATATGTTGAGTTGAAAGCTTCATGTTCCGTGATTGTTATGAACGTTTTCCATGTCAACATGCTATTGAAGGATGTGATTATGATTCTCCGAGCTCCCTCCCTTATGTGTTCAATGCCCTATGTGATGGTGTTTTTCGATATGAAGGAAAATTTTATTTGAACGAATAAGAAGGAAAAAAGACTTGAATTCTAAAATGTGTCCAAGTTCCAAGAACTATGTAATAAAATATGGAAAGGAAATGTGAATTGTATGAACAATGGAAAGTGGATATGTCCCGAGTGAGATGTCTTAGCCAATCGGGCCGAGATCGGACGACATGTTGTACACATGGTGGCATTTATACTGGGTCCTTGATTATCATTGTGAAATTGGATATGTCTCACTTGGGATGGCTTAGACTGTTGGACTGAGATCGGACTCCGTGTAAAACACGGTGGCATTATGAGTTGTGGCACTTGGCACTAAGGATTATTAACCTAAAAAGATGGAAAGACTGAATTGAAAACTATGTGATCCTTACTTGGTGTTCTTTGTATTTCTATGAAGCAATATTTGATTATTATGACTGCCTTCCCTTTATTTCACCGTTCATTGTACTAAGATTGGTGTTTACCTTACATACTAGTACTATTCGACAGTAGTAACATCCCTTTTATCGGGAGCGCTACATCTTTGAATGGATATGTAGGTGGTTCCATCCCAGATAGAGTTGATCACCGACAGTGGTTCCCTCTCTCTCTTTCTCCTCACAGCAGTCTTGGTGAGCCCTGTTTCTTCCCGGGGTCATGTGTAGTATATGTTGTCCTTCTTTTGAATAAGTTACCATATTTTGAGGTATAGCCAGGGCCTTGTTACCGGCATTGTCATGTTTGTCTTATGTATCTTTAGAGGCTCCGTAGACATTTATGTGGGTCATGTATGGGTGTCAGGGTGGCCATCGGATCAAGTTGTATTTCGAAACACTTTTCCAGTAAATAGTAAAATCATATGTACTTTTGGGAACTTAGCTATGGTATAATGTATATGAGGAAGAGTGAACTAGTATTCGTCTGTATATTTGTAAAATTGCTAAAACTCAGGATCGTCTAAAAGCTCTAAAAAAACTCAATTAAGTTATGTATGGATAACCCTCTTCTTCTTAGAATCGAGCTCCTGATGTCCGATTATTTGGTGTAAATTCCTGACCGGGTCATACTTGAGTTGAATGTCTTAATATGTTGAGCTGAAAGCTTCATGTTCCATGATTGTTATGAACGTTTACCATGTCAACATGATATTGAAGGATGTGATTATGATTCTCCGAGCTCCCTCCCTTATGTGTTCAATGCCCTATGTGATGGTGCATTTCGATATGAAGCAAAATGTTATTTGAACGAATAAGAAGGGAAAAAGAATTGAATTGTAAAATGTGTCCAAGTGCCAAGAACTATGTAATAAAATATGGGAATGAAATGTGAATTGTATGAATAATTGAAAGTGGATATGTCCCAAGTGAGATGGCTTAGCCGATGGGGCTGAGATCGGACGCCATGTTGTACACATGGTGGAATTTGTACGGCGTCATTGATTATCATTGTGAATTTGGATATGTCTCACTTAGGATGGCTTAGCTGGTCGGACCGAGACCGGACTCCGTGTAAAACACGGTGACATTATGAGTTGTGGAACTTGGCACTAAGGATTATTAACCTAAAAAGATGGAAAGACTGAATTGAAAACTATGTGATCCTTACTTGGTGTTCTTTGTATTTCTATGAAGAACTATTTTATTATTATGACTTCCTTCCCTTTATTTCATTGTTCATTCTACTATGATTGGTGTTTGCCTTACATACTAGTACTATTCGACAGTACTAACGTCCCTTTTGTCGGGGGCGCTACATCTTTGAATGGATGTAGATGGTTCCATCGCAGATAGCGCTGATCGCCGATAGTGGTTCCCTCTCTCTCTTTCTCCTCACATCAACCTTGCTGAGCCATGTTTCTTCCCGGGGTTATGTGTAGTGTATGCTGTTCTTCTTTTGTATAACTTACCAAATTTTGAGGTATAACCGGGGCCTTGTTACCGGTATTGTCATGTTTGTCTTATGTATCTTTAGAGGCTCCATAGACGTTTATGTGGGTCATGTATGGGTGTCGGGGTGGTCATCGGATCAAGTTGTATTTTTAAACTCTTTTTCAGTAAATAGTAAACCGTATGTACTTTTGGAAACTTAGCTATGGTATAATGTATATGAGGAAGAGTGATCTAGTATTCGTCTGTATATTTGTAAAATTGATCTCTCCTCTGATTAACAAATGGTGATGAATTATCTTTTTAGATTATGAATGAGTCGGGTAGGAAAGGTTTAGTAGGCTTGCTCGACCGGGTTCACTCGGTTGAGCGACGGTCGCGCTCCCTAAGGTTGGGGCGTGACAGTGTGTGAATGGGATTAGGGTGAGGGGATATAAGGAAAGGGTAGGGATTATTATGTGCAGTTGATCATCTGAGATCAACGGCCATGATTAAAGGGAAATGCGGCGGGTTGAGAAAACGGGTCCTGAACAGGTTGGAACAAAAGGGGTTGTTTTGTGGGGAAGGAAAATTGGGGTTGGGCTCATTTGTTTGGACCTTAATTGGTCCGAAATAAGGCATAATTTGGGCTAGATTTTGAAGTAGGGGATTAAGGGGAAATAATTTTAATAAAATAGTTAAATAAAATATTAAAATGCTATTTATGGAACTTAGTACTTTAAACCAATAGTTGAAGATTATGAAAAATGTAAAACAAAGATATTTTGACCTTAAATAAAATGACTAATACAATTTATTGTAAAATATAAGCTATTATTGCAAAATTATTTATTTGGCATAAAAGTGAAAATGTAATTATATAAAATGAAGTAAAATATTATAAAACAGATATGTGGATGCAAATAATAGAGTTGGATGATTAAACCATCACAAAGTAATTTAAGGGGGTAATTAATACATATTCAAGTAATTTAGCTGCAAGAAAATCAGTTTTAAAGCTTTAAAAATTACAAAAATTAGAAAGATACTTGTATAACTATTGTAAATTGAGCAATGATGCAAAATAATAGTTTGAAAGTATATATATAATTTAAAAAAATATGAGAGCAAAATTGGATATCAACATCATATGAGTGGTGTTGGCCAGCTGGCCTACCTGATTCATATGTCTGCCACCACCATTAGGTTGACCATGTGAGCTAAAAAGAAGTGAAGTTGAGTCTTGGGAAGGATCAAAGTTTGCAGTATTCTATTTATCTTGGTGCTACGAAGATGTAACGTTATTTGAAATAGTATTATTGGAGATGGAGAATGCAGAGGGGCATTTTTGGATATGTTGTGTTGTACTTGAATTGCCACAAGGTCAAGTATGGGCATCAATGAACAGGTGGTTTTCTTTAGAATATTGAGATAACAGAGTGAAAGTGGGAGCACATTATTATGGGCTTGGTGGTAGGATTGCCACATACATTGAGGAGATCTTATGTTGTTTGGGTCATTGTGGACGGACTTACCATGTCTGCACATTTCATTCTAGTCATGACTTCCCACACTACGAAGCAGTTGGCTAAGATCTATATTAGATATATTGTCCACTTGAATGGAGTGTCTGTGTCTATCATCTCGGATCGAGGCACTCAGTTTACTTTGCACTTCTGTAAAGATGTTCAGAGTGAGTTGGGCACACAGTTTGAGTTGAGTAAGCATTTCACTCTGATGGTAGGGTATAATCTCGTGTTTTAGTCGCTTTTTACCCTCTTATTTACTACACTTTAATTGAGTTTGAGCTTTAATTGTTAGTGTTTTGCACATATTGTGTGTTTCATGCTTTGTAGGAGTTATTTCGAGTTATGTAGATATTATGGAACTAATTCGAGCTATTTAGAGCTTGGAAGTCTGATTAAAAGCCCAAAGGAATAAGCCGGCATTGTGTTCGGGCGTCAAGGATCACTTCTGGACGTCAAAAGTCAAGGAAGAATCAACTACTGAAAAATTACACTAGTGCGACACAACAGTGTAAATTTATGTCAGAAATTGACAAAAGCAGCCACCCAGGTGCGTGGCCGCGCACGTCCAACTCCGGTGAGTGTCCTATTTCGCGTACGAAAAGGTGTTTTCGCTTTGACCAGACCCTACTTGTATACATGGAAAAATGGTATTTTCTGTACTTTTGACACATATAATACCTAAGGAGGCTAAGGAGGAGTCGGAGAAAGAAATCACAAGGAATTCATCATTCAATCCTCAATCAATGCAAGGGTCTGGATTGTTTTATGTTTTTGTTTCTTTAACGTAAACTTATTTGTGATGAGTTACTCCATATCTATGGAGTAGTTCTCTTTAGGGTTTGATGGATTTGGTGTACTGATATTTTTGTTTGTGGATTATAACTCTAGTTTATGTATTGAATCATTTTGGAGTATTTAATTGTTGCATCTATATTCACTAGTTCATGTAATCGAGAGAGGCATAGCTTGTGATATTTTTGCGTTACATTTTGTTGGGTAAATTCATTAATTCTTCTTAGTAATCGAAAGTGGATAGTTGAATTATTAATTAACCTCATTAGGAGAATAACCAAAAGAGGTTTTCCTAAAGAAAAATCCATTATGAATTCTTGCATACGTTCATCGAGCCTAATTTAGTTCATATTGTGAGGTTGAAAAATAATCGAGAGAAGAGTTTCTGCTGGATGTGTGAACAAATAATTGAGTGAATTCGAGAGTTAGACCCCAAACAATTGTCTTGCACCTATCCTATCAGCCCTTATTTTCTCCCATTGATATCTTCCTTTGCTCATTACTTGTGTTAATTTTCATTAGTCAATATTGTAGACTCTTAGTTGATTATAATCAACTAGAGAGAATATTTAAGTGTATTGTTTGCATTCATCACACCCTTAGACGGATAGACAGTCCGAGCGGATCATTTAGATTTTATAGGATATGTTGAGGGCTTCTGTCATAGATTTTGGAGGACATTGGGATCAGTCTCTTCCATTAATGGAGTTTGCATTCAACAATAGCTATCAGTCGAGCATCCAAATGAATTCATATAAGGCCTTATATGGGAGGTGATGTTGTTCTCTGCTTGGTTGTCTTGAGCCTGGTGAGGCTAGGTTATTGAGCACAAATCTGGTTCGTGATACTATGGAGAAGGTGAAATTGATTCAAGAACGGCTTCATTCAGCATAGTCCAGGAAAAAGAGGTATGTTGATGGGAAGGTTCGTGACGTAGCTTTCATGGAGGGTGAGATGGTTCTTCTCCGAGTATTGACTATGAAGGGCGTGGTGAGATTTGGTAAGAAGGGGAAGTTGATCCCTCGGTATATCGGTCCATTTGAGGCGAGGTGGCCTATAGACTTGGTTTTCCACCTAGATTGTCGGGAGTTCATCCGATGTTTCATTTTTCCATGCTTTAGAAGTATTATGAGGGAAAATCAAATGTTTGGATTTCAGTTTAGTGCAGTTGGATGAAAACCTGGCTTAAAAAGAAGAGTCGGTGGCCATTTTTTATACGGAAGTTCACAAGTTGAGGTCTAAAGATATTGCATTAGTGAAGGTCCAGTGGAGAGGTCAACCAGTTGAAAAGATGACTTGAGAGACCGAGCATGATATGCGGAGCAAATATCTTTATCTCTTTTGTATCCCAGGTATGAGTCTAAACTCATTTGAGGATGAATGTTTGTTTTTAGGGGAGAATATAATGATCCAGCTGGTCGTTATGTACATTTTAACCCCATATCCTTATTTGATGCTTCTTGTATGCTTGTTTGTTATTTTGTGACTTGCGGGGATGGTTGATTTGGTTTCGGGAAGATTTGGGAGTGAATTAGAATACTTAGATTTATTGTTAGAGAAGTTGACCAAGGTTTGACTTTTGTATAAATGATCTTGGATTGGTGCATTGATGGTTCCAATAGATCCGTATGGTGATTTTAAACTTAGGTGTATTTCCAGCTTTGGATTTGGAGATTCCTAAGATGTTTTGGCTCTAATTGCCGAAAGTTCAAATTTTAAAGGTTTGGAAAGTTCATAGGTTTGAACGGGTGTTGACTTTAATGATTTCGGGTTCAAATCATTATTCTGGAACTTGGAATAGTTTCTTTTTTCTATTTAGAATTTATTTACAAAGTTTGAACATAATCTAGCTTGATTAGGCTTGAATCAGATGTTGGGTTTGATGTTTGGAAGTTCTTGAACTTAAGAGAAGTTCAATTTGTGGTTTATCTTCGATTCGTAGATGTGATCATACCATTTATATTTGGAGGCTTTGGATAGGTCCGAGTAGAAATTAAGGACTTATAGGTATGATTGGACGAGGTCCCGTCTAGCTCGAGTGACTTTCGGACCACCCAGAGCTTGTTTGAGGTTGCAACTTTTTTGCTGGTGTCTGGTGTGCTTCACAATCGCGAAGCATATCTCACGATCGCGAAGGTTTATCTTGTGACAGCTGTGATTTGTTATTTGCATTTGTGGGCAGAGGATCCCATTTGCAGGGTGTATGGAAAGTGGCCTTCGCGCTCTCACTACACTGGTGATGGTGGGCTATAATCTCGCATTTTAGTCGCTTTCTACACTCGAATTTACTGCACTTTAATAGAGTTTGTGTCTTAATCGATAGTGTTATGCACTAATTGTGTATTTTATGCCTTGTAGGAGGATTCTGAGCTATGAAGATTTTATGGAATGAATTTGAATGATTTGGAGCTTTGAATTCAAAGTAAAAGCTCAAGGAAGTTAGCCCAAGGAAGTAAGCTAGGATCGCGTTCGAGGGTCGAGAACCATGTCGGGATAGCTAACAAGAAAATTTTGTACTCAGAGAAAGTCCTACAGTCGTGGCGCATGACGCGTTGCGGCTTCCCAATATTCTTCTCCTATAAAATTTTAAGCTTTCTGGAAATGCCCACTAGCGCCCTGCCTGCCTGGCGCGTCACCCCATGCGGCGCGCCTGTGCAAATTTTACAAAGTTATTTTCCTATTTCGCACAAGAGAAGTTGTTTTTGTCCGGGCCCGACCCTATTTAGTATAAATATATGTAAAAACGTTATTTTTGGGGATTTTGACACATCTTATACCTAAGTAAGCCAAGGAGAAGTGGAGAAGCAAAAGGTCAAGGATTTCATCATTCGATCCTCACTCAAGACAAGAGTTTGGATTGTTTTATGTTTTACTTTAACTTAAACATTGTTATGATGAATTGCTCCATATCCATGGAGTTGTTCTCTTTAGGGTTTGATGGATTTGGTGAATTGATACTTCTTTGTGGATAATTAACTCTAGTTTTATGTATTGAATCATTTAGGATGTTTTAATTGTTGCAGCTATATTCACTTGTTCATGTAATAGAGAGTGGCATCACTTGTGATATTGCTGCATTATATCTTGGTAGTTGAAGTCATTAATTTTTCATAGTAATCAGAAGAAGCTAGTTCAATTGTTGATTAAACTTATTTAGGAGGATAATCGAGAGTGGTTCTCCTAAATACCAATCTACTACGAATTCTTTCATATATTCACATGCTTAAAGTTGGTTCATCTTGTGAGGTTGAGATTAAATCGAGAGAAGAGTTTCTACAAATCAATTGAACTAATAACACAGTGAATTCGAGAGACTCACTTGAACATTAGAAGTGAATAATCTAGAGTTAAATACCAAATATTTATCTTGCATCTATCTTATCAACCCTATTTACTCCTAATTGATAACTTCATTTGCTTAATACTTGTGTTGATTTTCATTAGCCAATAGTTTAGACTCTTAGTTAATTTTAGTTTAAATCACATAAATCTCAATTGTTGATGATCTTGGATAGCAATTTAGCTACAAACTACGATAATAACTGTTTAAATCCAATCCATGTGGATACGATATTTTAACTTACTATATTCGATTAGCAAGCATATTTTAGAGTGTGTTTCAAGCTCGTCAAGTGGCCACGTTCTCGAAGCATGGGAGGCAAGTTGGAAGATTAGCCTTTGCGATCACGTGATCGGGGTTGCTTTCGCATAGTTCTAGTGCACGTGCTTCGCATTCGCAATAAGAGTTTCGCATTCACAATGAAGGCTTTGGAGGTAGTATAAGATTTATGCTTCGAACGCGAGGCTTGGGCCGTGTTCGCGAAGGATATCGTTGGGCAAAACACTAAAATGTTATATCTCGGGATTTTAGCCTGTTATCTCATATTTTGAACCCTAGACTTGCAGAGGGGCGATTTTTGAAGAAGTCTTTCATACAAAACTTTGGGATAAGTGATTTGTACTCATTTTTCGTATTATTTCAAGAATCCAAATGGCCTATTAATACATAAAATATAAAATTTTGAGAAAATGTTGAGATTTTTCCTTCAACTTAAGAGAGTGAAAATTGAGATTTTAGGAGTAGATTTGGACTCGATTTTAGAATCTAATCACATAGTTAGACTAGTGGGGTTATGAATAGTCAGGATCTACCTCTTGACTCGGGTTTTGACCATGTGAGCACGGGTTGACTTTTTGGGAATTAAATAAAGATCAAAGCTTTATTGTTTAGAATTGATTCCGCTTGTTTGAATTTATTGAGTTGTTTATGGATGGATTTGACATGTTCAGAGACCGGCTCTAGAGGCAACAAATTATTGGAGTATTTATTCTTGCGCATTTGAGGTAAGAATGTTTACTATGTGTTGGGAGTGACCAACATGCGAGGTGATAAGCGTATGTATGTGCACTACGGTTATTCATTATTCTGGTAGACTTTAGGCTATTATATGCCTTGTTTTGTTACACTGCCTCTTTGATACCATATTTTCTCCATCTTTTTTTATTACATGAAC
This sequence comes from Nicotiana knightiana, assembly GCA_005239525.1. Taxonomy (NCBI): domain Eukaryota; kingdom Viridiplantae; phylum Streptophyta; class Magnoliopsida; order Solanales; family Solanaceae; genus Nicotiana; species Nicotiana knightiana. Next base: position 58,324 of record ML436113.1, on the reverse strand, counting down.
TATTATCCATGCTATAAATTATGTCTAGGTATTGCTTATCTGATCGAGACATTATTGGGTTATTTCTCCTATGTTGAGCTATTTGCTTTAGTCGTCGTCATACTTTTAAATCATGATATTATATCTGCGTGTTATATCTCCGTCTTTATGCACTCTTAATATATTATTTGACTTGTTGTCCGTGTACTTGTGTATGTGACACGGGTTTGAGCTGAGTTGTGACGTATTGGTACATTCTGTGCGGTATCATGATTATGGTACTGTGAGATATGAGCATATTATGTCTTAAGCGGATTGATGACTGGTCATTGGGTCATAGAGTCGTGTTCGTATTGGTTGTGAGGTGATGCTTGCGTCAAGGCCCCATATTAGGCTAAGTGTCGTTGATCGTTGATTTTTTATTTGATCAGTGCTTAGGCTAGGATCCACCCTTTCAAACTCAGGTAATAACTTGTGAGTGCAAGCACTATATGTATGCTTAGTGAGGGGCTTATGACAGGCACACATGTAGTGTTTATTTTTTTTATTGTGTGTCTGTGATGACAGGAGCATGTTTGCCCGGCACCATGAGTGTACTAAGAGTATGATTGAGGGGTACTTGTGCCAGACACTGTAACTATGCTGAAATTTTGTTTACTTGATGATTTAAATTATGATGTTGTTGATTTTGGATGTATATTTTTCATGCAGCCATAGATTTGTACAGTTTTTCATGCTAATTAGTACTTGATGTATTTATTCGGTATTTAGAGTTTGGAATCGCAGTTTATTTTGATAAATCCACATTTAGGTGGTTTTTGTAAAAAAAATTGATGTCTTGACTAATATATTTGAAAAGCATGTTTATTTCTCCTCTTATTGTGATAAGGTTGAACCATATATTACTTGAGCTGCTTTTCCTTTTTGCAATTATTATGCTATTCTTATTGTTGTTGCCTATTGAAAATGAGTATCGGACCTTGCCAAGTTTGTCACAGCTTCCATCCCAAGAGTAAGCTTGCTACTTATTGAGTACATGGAGTCGGTTATACTCATACTACACTCTGCACTTCATGTGTAGATGCATGTATTGTTTATCGTGGTAGTTTCCAGTGAGCCGTATCCGGACTAGTTGGAGATTTTGAGGTAGCACAGTTGTTCTGTTCGAATGCATTTAAGTCTCCTCTTTTGTATCATGTTTTTACTGTTCGGTCTTCCAAACAGTATAGTATTTTGTTCGGACTCAATATTTACTATTCTATAGATATGCACTCTGTTAGATTGGATTTTGGATTATTTTCAGTTGTATCGTTATTTGACTTCAGTTATTTATGCTATTCTGCTATTGAGACTATTTAATACTATTGTTGAAATTTATTTATGCATATTTGTTATTGACTTTCCTACCAAGCGGTGTTAGGAGTCATCACGATCCCGATGAAATTTTTGGGTAATTGAACACACACAGATCATAACCAATCTCTAAGATATTGTATACAATAGAAATCGGGGCAACCCGATTTCACTATTTTATCGGGATTGGGACGTTACATCGAGGAGCTAGGACGTCAAGTCAAAAATTGAAGGCTCTTTCCAGATCAAGGTCAATATCAATCGGGTCCAGAAAGAGACAGACTTCGAGTAACATCGGGATAGCTTTATAACAGAAAGGGCGAGATATATGCGATTGATCGAGGATCGTGGCGTGAATCTCGGAACAGATCAAATCTATAGCGGTTAATCAGTTTTTATATGATTTCCTATTGTAATTATAAATATACCTTAATTAGGACTCCTCTACTATATAAAGAGGAATTCCATTCATTTGTAATGATCATTGCTCACTAAGAAAAATATATACAATCATTTCTTCTTCCTTATTGCTTTACTTACCGTTCATCAGAGTTATTTTATTCTTTATTGTTATTACGATATCACCTCGAGGTTACTTCAATTCGAGGTCAAGGTTTAGCTTATACGCTGGTTTGATTTATTTTATAGTTTAATTCACTCATTTATCTTCTCATTTATCAATTGGTATTGGACGAAATAATATATCCTTAAAACCACAATATAAGTTTAATTGTTATCAAAATTTTAAGGTAAACAGTTTGGCTCCCATAGTGGGGCTAAGTATAATGTGATTATTCAATATTGATTCTGATACCACACGTTATTTCACTCTTAATCTTGTCAAGTGTTTTTTCTTTCAGGTTAAAACATGTCAAACTCACAAAAAGCACCCACACATGGTGATAATGGCCTCAAATTTCACGGGGGAAACAACAATGTAATTGCTCCAGGGTTCGAGGTGCACAATCTGATCTTAGGGGAGGACCGGTCGCCAACCCAGTCGACCTCAGTTCGCGCATTGCTTTGAACGCGAACCTGGGCGCAGACCCCGAAGAGAGAGTATGCAGAGAAGACCGATCTGGTGACCAAGGTGCATAGGGTGGAGGAGATGGAGGATTCAGTCTCCAGGTAATATTAGAAATGCTACAAGCTCAGCAAGCCACTATTGAACAACTACAAAATCAACATAGAGCTTCGAGTGGGGTCGAACCGGAAGCCACCCGTTTTACCAAGACAGTACCAGAGAGGTCGAATAATAATGAATCGAGGACCAATCCTTCAATAATGAAAATGCTCGAGGAGATCACCAAAAGAATTGAGTTGGGAGAAAAAAAATATGAAGATAATGATAAGTAAGTAGAAACATACAACTCCCGAGTTGATCAGATACCGGGGACACCACCAATTTTGAAAGGGATGGATTCGATGAAATTTGTACAGAAGCTATTTCCTCCAAGTTCGACTCGGAAGCCCATTCCAAAAAACATTCGTATGTCGTATATACCTAAGTACAACGGGACCACCGATCCCAACGAGCATGTCACCTCCTATATATAGGCCATCAAAGGTAACGATTTGGAAGATGATGAGATCGAATCTATTTTATTGAAGAAGTTCGTAGAGACTCTATTGAAGGGGGCAATGATTGGTACCACAACCTACTGCCGAATTTCATTGACTCATTTGCCATGTTAGCGGACTCTTTCGTAAAGGGACATGCCGAGGCCATAAAGGTTGCGACACAGAAATCGGACCTTTTCAAAGTAAAACAGTAGGATAATCAAATGCTGAGGGAGTTCGTGTTCCGATTTCAAATGGAACGCATGGATTTGCCACCTGTCACATATGATTGGGTTGTTCAAGCTTTCACTCAGGGGTTGAATGAATGAAGTTCGATAGCATCACGTCAACTGAAGCAAGATTTGATCGAATATCCTGCGGTGACCTGGGCCGATGTACATAATCGGTACCAATCAAAGATCAGGGTCGAGGATGACCAATTAGGAACTCCTTCTGGTTCAGTATATCCGAACAGGTCCGCAACCAAAAATTAGAGGGACGTCGATAGGGAGCCACGGTCGAACAAAGACAGATATCAACCATACATCGCAGATCACAGGAACAACGGCCCAAGACGCAATCCTGCCCGAAATGATCGGAGAAGTGATCGAGGATAGAATTCTCCGGGACTTATCAACAAAAGTTGTTTTAACAAGTATGTCGATCATACAAAGACTCCTCGGTTGTCGGATTATAATTTTAATGTTGATGGATCGGGCATTGTATAGGCAATTGGAAGAATCAAAGATACTAGGTGGCCCAGGTCCATACAGACCGATCCTTCCCAAAGAAACCCCGATTTGATGTGTAAGTATCATGGAACGCATGGCCACAGAACCAAGGATTACACGCAACTAAGAGAGGAGGTAGCCCATCTATTCAACGAAGGCCACCTTCGGGAGTTCCTAAGTGATTGAGACAAGAATCATTTCAGAGAAAGGGACGCCAACAGGAAAAACGAACAGGAGGAGCCCTAGCATGTAGTCCATATGATCGTCGGCAGGGTCGATATTCCACAAGGGCCCGTATTCAAGCGCACTAAGGTATCAATTACTAGGGAAAATAGATCTGAGATTACATGCTAGAAGGCACCATATCATTCAACAACGAGGAAGCAGAAGAAATTTCTCAACCTCACAATGACGCTCTGGTAATTTCGATCTTATTAAATAAAGTTCAATTTAAGCGTGTTTTAGTGGATCCAGGTAGCTCGGCAAATATCATCTGATCGAGGGTTGTGGAGCAGCTCGACCTACAAGACCAAATTGTGCCTGCAGCTCGGGTCTTGAACTGTTTCAATATGGCCAGCAAAATAACTAAAGGAGAGATCATCCTACCGGTGAACATGGCTAGAACTATACAAGAAACCAAGTTCCATGTAATCGAGGGAGACATGAGGTACAAATCCCTACTCGAGAGGACTTGGATTCACAATATGAGGGCAGTCCCTTCGACTCTCCACCAAATGATGAAATTCGTGATGTCGGACGGGGTGAAAATAATATATGGGAAGCAGCATGCTGGTAAGGAAATGTTAGCAGTCGATGAGGTAACAGCGATATCGGCACTTTCAACATCAAAGGGATCAGACATCAAAAGAAAACAGGAGGCCAAATAGCAATCATAGTCACCAGCCTCGACTGAATTGAGGAAGAAGAAAATAGAGGAAGAAGAAGCTAAAGATTACCGGACCCCTCGAACCTTCAGTGTTCCAGAAGATTCCAACGCCACCAAATTAACAGTCGAAGAGCTAGAACATGTTATATTGATTGATTACCTACCCGAGCGAAAGGTATACCTGGGAACGGGATTAACCCTCGAACTCAGGAAAAAACTCATTAAATTTCTTATTGATAATATGGATTGTTTTGCTTGGTCCCACTTAGACATGATAGGGATCCCGCTAGAGATAACAACGCATTGATTGAGTCTGGACCCGAAGTTCAGGCCAGTGAAACAAAATAGAAGACCCCAATCCGAGGTAAAACACGCATTCATCAAGGATGAGGTAACTAAACTTCTCAATATAGGATCCATTCAGGAAGTAAAATATCCTGAATGGTTAGAAAATGTAGATATAGTCCCTAAAAAGGGAACAAACTTAGGATGTGTGTAGATTATAAGGATTTGAACAATGCATGCCCCAAAGACTCTTTTCCTCTACCTAACATCGATCGTATGATCGACGTCACGGGCGGCCATGAGGTCCTTAGTTTTATCGACGCCTATTATGGGTACAATCAAATCCAAATAAACTCGGAAGATCAAGAAAAGACTTCATTCATCACTAAGTATGGAACATATTGCTATAATGTAATGGCTTTTGGGTTCAAAAACGCAGGGGCTACCTACCAACGCCTAGTAAATAAAATGCTTGAAGAACAAATAGGTAAGTCAATGGAAGTATATATTGATGATATGCTAGTTAAATCCCTGCGAGCCGAGGACCATTTGACACATTTGTAGGAAAAATTCAAGATATTCAGAAAATACAACATGAAGCTCAATCCCAAGATATGCACTTTCAGGGTCGGTTCGGGCAATTTCCTTGGCTTATGGTGTCAAATTGGGGAATCAAGATCAAACCCGATAAAATCAAGGCTATTCAAGACATCACTGTCGTGGACAGCGTTAAAGCCGTGCAAAGGCTGACAGGCCGGATAGCTGCCTTAGGTCGATTCATCTCAAGATCGTCAGATCGGAGTCATAGGTTCTTCTCACTACTCAAAAAGAAGAATGATTTCGCCTGGACCCCAGAATGCCAACGGGCGTTAGAAAAATTGAAATGATACCTCTCGAGACCACCATTGCTTCATACTCCAAAGGCAGATGAGAAACTCTACTTATACTTAGCAGTCTCAAAAATCGCGGTAAGTGGTGTCATAGTTCGAGAAAAAAAAGGTACGCAATTTCCTGTTTATTACGTAAGTCAAACTCTAGGAGAAGCAGAACTAGATATCCACACTTATAAAAATTGGCACTTGCTCTAATAAGTGCCTCTAGGAAGCTAAAACCATATTTTCAGTGTCACCCAATATGTGTATTAACCACTTACCCACTTCGTAATGTTTTACGTAAGCCCAAGCTGTCGAGCCGATTGGCCAAATGGGATGTCGAACTCAGTGGGTATGATATCAAATATCAACCCCGAACGGCCATCAAGTTCTCAGATTTTGGCAGACTTCGTGACCGACTTCACGCCAACCCTCGTACCCGAAGTCGAAAAGGAACTTTTGTTAAAAGGGGGTACATCATAGGGGTGTGGACCCTTTTTACAGATGGTGCTTCGAATGTGAAGGGGTCTGGGCTAGGCATCATTTTGAGCAGCCCACGGGCAATAGTATTAGGCAATCTATCAAAACATCTAAGTTTACTAACAATGAGGCCGAGTACGAGGCCATGATTGCAGGTCTTGAACTAGCTAAAAGCTTGGAAACGGAAGTCATCGAAGCCAAATGCGACTCCCTACTGGTAGTAAACCAAGTGAATAGAACCTTCGAGGTTCGAGAGGATAGAATGCAAAAGTATCTGGATAAGCTGCAGATGACGTTACATCATTTTAAAGAATGGACTTTGCAGCATGTACCTCGAGAACGGAACAGTGAAGCCGATGCCCTTGCAAATCTGGGATCATCAGTCGAGGACAACAAAATTAGCTAGGGGACTGTCGTTCAACTTTCAAAGTCAGTAATCAAAGAGGGTCGCGCTGAGATAAACTCCACAAGCCTAACTTGGGATTGGAGGAATAAATATATCGAGTATTTGAAAAACGGAAAGCTCCCATCGGACCCTAAAGAATCGAGGGCTCTACAAACAAAAGCTACTCGATTCACATTGGCTGAGGATGGAGCATTGTACAGGAGGACGTTTGACGGACCGTTAGCAGTATGCCTGGGACTAGGGGACACCGATTACATCCTACGAGAATTTCACGAAGGTACTTGTGGGAACCACTCTGGTGTCGAATCACTAGTTCATAAAATCATCAGAGCAGGATACTATTAGGATAGTATGGAAAAGGACACTAAAGAGTTTGTTCAAAAATGTGATAAGTGTCAAAGGTATGCACCAATGATCCACCAGCCCGGAGAACAACTTCATTCGTTCCTATCCTCATGGCCATTTGTGAAATGGGAGATGGATATCGTGGGACCCTTGACATCGGCCCCAGTTAAAGCTAAGTTCATTTTATTTATGATTGAATATTTCTCTAAATGGGTTGAAGCAAAGGCCTTTGAGAAAGTTGGAGAAAAAGAAGTTATAGACTTCATTTGGGATCACATCATATATCGATTCTGGATACCTGCTGAGATTGTATACGACATGGAAAGCAATTCATCGGCAACAAAGTAACAAAGTTTCTCGAAGATCACAAAATAAAGAGAATCTTATCGACACCCTATCATCCTAGCGAAAATGGCAAGCTGAATCGACGAACAAAACCATCATTCAAAATCTGAAGAAAAGGTTGAACGGTGCCGGGGGAAAATGGAGAGAGATTCTACCCTAAGTCCTATGGGCATATAGAACGACGTCGAAGTCCAGTACGGGGGTAACGTCGTTCTCCTTAGTATACGGCACCGAAGCCTTGATTTTAGTCAAAATCGGGGAACCTAGTGCCAGATTTTGACACACAATGGAAGAATCAAATCACGAGGCTATGAATACTAGCCTCGAGCTATTAGATGAAAAATGAGAAGCCGCACTCATTCGGACGGACGCGCAAAAAAAATGCATCAAAAGATATTATAATCGGAGGACCAACCTTTGCCACTTCAGAATCGGGGACTTGGTCCTGAGGAAAGTCACCATCAACACCAGAGACCCTAATGAAGTAAAACTCGGTCCAAATTGGAAAGGATCCTATCGAGTCCTCGATATCTTCAGAAAGGGATCTTACAAGCTAGGCACGATAAACGGCAAGCAACTACCAAATAATTAGAACATCTCACTCCTCAAGCGATATTATTGCTAAGGTAAGATCTTCTCCTTTTTCATTTACCTCTTATACTAACTTATTTTTAGGTGTCCGAGTGAAGGTATCGAAGTTCTCATCAAGCACAAAGATATTATGACCCTATAGCACGTGTTGCACTCTTTTTCCCTTCGACCGATTTTTATCCCAAATGTGTTTTTTCGGCAAGATTTTTAGCGAGGAAATCATTGTTCATGCTGACTTAGAGTATCTGAGATCCCCTTACAATCAACCTCAAATATTGGGGGGAATCAGCCTCGAATTTTATATTTTCAAGGAAAATACTTTGTGTCAAAGGGGTCTCGATAGAAAAACTTTGTAATGGGCCAAACGGTCGAATGAACCGTGTCCATATAGATTGTTCGACCCCTAACGGCAAAACATGTACGCATGTATGAAATATTCAAAAAATTATTTTTCCTTACCAGATTTCTTGTGATTTAATGAACATTTTCTACTTTACAACCTTCGTACTTATGATTTTTGTGGAAAAGGGCTCAAGGGCTGAGTGAAACTGCATCTCGAATGATCAACCCCATACTCGGGGATCAACATGTTTGAACTATCTAACTTCGAAACCGTAAGACCTCAATGAGGAAACCCTCGATTTATAGGCCAAGGCCACCATTCTCGAGGACTAATTCGAAGTGTTATTGGGAAAATAAATCCAAGAGGCATACCCAAAGTCTACGGCCAAACTAACGTGGCTCGAAGACGTCCCAATCCCGAAATAAGAACATGCCTTTGAATTTTTTGAAAACCCGGTTAAAAGGGCTACCATCGGAAAAATAATTAAAGAGCTTCGATAATATCATCCCTCGAAAAACCTTAAGAGTTATCGAATTATTTAAATACAAATTTGTGCTAAGACACAAAAAGTAAAGGGGTTTCGATCAAATATTAAACCCTTCAAAAAACCCAATGGGTAAAAAATTCATGCTGAGGCATAACAAAATTTTTATAAAGTCTTTAAGCCGAAAAAAGGGAAAAAAGCCATTATTTTAAATCCATATCGGCACGATTCAAAGAGCCTAAGGGCCATTACATCTTGGAGTTCAAAAATACGTTATCATTCAATTTGAACCTAAGGGTTTCACTACTTCGAGCTTGAGTAAAAACTCACTCGACTACAGTTCGAGGATCCATCCTCATTCAATACGAACCTAAAGTTTCTATTACTTCGGGTTCGAGTTTTACTCGAACTCGGCTATGAAAGCAGTACTAGTATGACTTCGGTCAAATTGCCCAAATCCAAAGTCTTGAACAAATTATATAATTTTGCAAACGCACAAAGTAGATTTGGAGTTATCACAAGTCAAAATCGAGAAGGAATTCAAGAAAGAAATATCTTTATATATATAATTAAACAAAAATATGTACAAAAGACCAACAAAGGTCTTATAAAAGAGAAAAGAAAAAGTACAAGTCCTAACTATGCTCGGGGGCGACTTCTCCCTCAGGGGTAGCTTCCTCTTCGGGCCCCTCACCTTTATCAGACCCGCTCTTACTGCCTCCATCGTCATCTTCATCATCGGAAGAGGCCCATAACCTAGCATCAGCTTCGAGCATCTTTGCTTGCGCTATCTCCTCTTAAAGGTCGAAGCCTCGAGCATGAATCTCATCGAGGGTATCCCTTTGAGATTGGCACTTATCCAGCTCAGCATTCCATTGTGGTCAATCGGTAGCCTCCCTCAACTGAGTTTGAGCATCCTCGGCATCAACTATGTATATGGAAACTGACTATCAGCTTGAGTCTTTGCCTTTCGGCCTCAGCTTTGGCTTTAACAAGCTAGGCCTTGAGTTCTTCGATCCTCTTGACCTGGACCGAGAACTTCTCCCTAGCACTCTGAAGTTGGACTTCAGCAGTTGATAGTTGGGCCGTCTTTCTCTGCAGCAAATCGGTCCATGCCCTCCTTCCACCAATGGCAATCAGCTTTAACTTGATCGACTTTCCACCGGAACAGCTCGATCTTCTCAATTTTCTACTGCAACTGAGACATCGAAACATTAGCTTCCACCCTTGGATTGAGCCCGTATTTTTTCAAAAGAACAGTTACCTGCTCGTTCAGCTCGGTTTCCTCCTTATGGGCGTTGGCTAAGTGGCTTGGAGGTCTCTAACTCCTCATCCTTATGCCCGCAAAGGAGAGTACTCCTCTCCTATGAAAGCTTTTGAAGCTCAGCCTCACATTGCTTTAAGTCAACCCAAGACTTGGAGAAGGCCTATATGAGAAAAGATGAAATTTAGAAATAAAGAAGGCAAGATGAAAGAAAATTACGACAACAGAAATTAACACTTACTCGAGATAGAAGGCGTTCGGCCTCTTCGAAGAGGGTAGACACGTCATTGAGGTCAGAGGCATCATCGACACCGGTAGCAATCCCGAAAGGGATCCTCTTCAATGGGGACTCCGCCTACATCGGGGGTCCTTATAGCCCGAGCTTCTCTTATTGTATCCTCGGAGAAGGCCGATAAAGAAGGTGAGTGACATGTTGTCACTGCCCCGAGCGAGTCACTCGAGGCGCTCTGTTCGGCTATGGCGATTTCAGATCCAGCCTCCTCTGGTATGTTTGATGGGCGAGTGATGATCTCGACCTTAGGTGATTCAGGGGCTTTTCCTGAATCTTTCTTCGGGACTCCTCATCACGAGGCAGGATCTCGGCATCCACCACCGGCTTAGGGGACTTGGCGGCCTCGCCGGTCTTTCTTGGTCGAATCACCAACGCCGAGTCATCGTCTTCTTCTTCTTTTTCTTCTTCTCTCAGGAGTTGGGCTGACTCTACAGTCAGAGCGATAATACTCTCCCCTGTATTTTCGAACTGGAGACTTTTTAGGTTTAGGGTCCTCGGACTCCAAGACACTCTCCCTCTTGTTATCTTTCCCCGGCTTCGGAACCGGGGACTTAGTCTCTTCCTCTCTGCTCGAAAGACTCAAAAATGTATACTTGTTCAGGATTGCACAAGAAGAAACTGATTAAGGAAAATAATATGATCGACACCTCGGAAATAAGGAAGAAAAACTCACCGTGATTCTTTGCCTCCCATATGCCTTTTGCCAAGTCACGTCAACAGCGCCCGACATAAGAGAAAGTCGAGGCCAACTTCCAAACCCAATCCTCGAGGTCAAGAACCAATCGAGGCATCTAGGCAACCGCTGCATGACAAATGAAGATGTTAAATAAAGAAAAAAAATAGGAACACGGAAACTAATGAGTAAAGTGTTACTTACGCTTGGGGTTCCACTTCTCGAGGAATGGCATTTTCTCCTTTGGAATAAGGTCGCAAGTCTTCACCTGAACAAACCGACTAATCCACCCTCAGTCCTTTTCCTTGTCGATACTCGAGAACAACACCTTGGTAGCTCGACGTTGAAGCTTGATCAACGCTCGAAAGATTTGGGGTCGATATAACCTGATAAGATGGTTGAGGGTAAACGAGATCCCTTCAATTTTTTTGGAGAAGAACCGGAGCATGATTACGATGCGCCATAAGAAAGGATGAACTTGGCCGAGGGTCACTTGGTACCTTTTACAGAAATCTATGATAACTGGATCGAGGGGACTCAATGTGAAAGGGTAAGTGTAAACACTTAGAATTCCCTCCACATGGGTGTTAATACTTTCTTCAGGAGAAATGGCATGTGCAACAACTTTGTCCCCCCAGTTGCAATCCCTTTTAACATCCTTAAGATAGCCCATTGTTATCGATCAGACATATCTCGATACGTGCTCACATCGGCCAGGTACTGATGGAGGCTTCTCGACTTTGAAGTCAGACTTTAGAACACACGTGCCAAGAACATACTCACTGGGGAGCGGTTCCGCCGTCATTTTATCACCGGCCGGCCGTGAAGAAGAAGACTTTTCCTTTTGAGGGACGGTTTTGGAAGTTTTCGCCACTATACGAGTAGACGAAAGAGAAAAGTGTTTGGTTCTGGTGGTTTGAAACTAACAGAGATGGCCTAAAGGATGATAAAAGAGAAGAGATTTAGAGAGTTAAAGACTTAGAAGGCTTGATGAAGATGAAAGTAAAAATTTTGATTCAACAAAAGAGACCATATTTATAGGATTATGGTGACGGCTCGATGGCGCTAGTGGCTGACCGCTCACTGACGCGCATTAATGGTTGGGAAATTGTACCTTCGAGACGTTTCGATCACCTCCATCGCTTATGTCACGAGGATGACATCACTTTCTATTGAGGTCATAAGAAAATCGAGGCTCAAGACGTTTCTTATCATTATATTCTAAGAAATAAGGGGACTATCTGTATACGATAGAAATCGGGCTACCTGATTTCATTATTTGATCAGGATTGGGACGTTACGTCGAAGAGCTAGTACCTCGAGTCCAAAATCGAAGCCTCTTTCTAGATCGAGATCAATATCAATCGGGGCCAGAAAGAGACAGACTTCGAGTAACATCGAGATAGCTTTATAACGGAAAGGGCGAGATATTCGCGATTGGTCGAGGATCGTGGCGTGAATCTCAGAACAGATCAAATCTATAGCGGTTAATCAGTTGTTTATACGATTTCCTACTGTAATTAGAAGTATACCTTAATTAGGACTCCTCTGCGATATAAAGAGGAATTCCATTCATTTGTAATGATCATTGCTCGCTGAGAAAAATATATACAATCATTTCTTATTGCTCTACTTACCGTTCCTCAGAGTTATTTTATTCTTTACTATTCTTACATGTCACCTCGAGGTTGCTTCAATTCAAGGTCGAGGTTTAGCTTATACACTGGTTTGATTTATTTTATAGTTTAATTCACTCATTTATCTTCTCGTTTATCAATTGGTATTGGACGAAATCATATATCCTTAAGAGCACAATATAAATTTAATAGTTATCCAAATTTTACGATAAACAAATATATACTATAGAATGAAAGTAATGGACAAAGATATTAAGTTAAGTGGCGTGTTATTAACAAATCACATGACAAATTTAGGATAATACTAATAAGCAATTCAATAAAATTTAGTGTGGTTTATTTTGTAATTAGGTGTGAGCATTTGCATTTTTAATTAGAGTTGAAAGATAAAAACCATGGATTGAGTGTGATTGGTTATTGTATTTTAATTAAATATTTAAATATTTTATATCCGATAGAGTATATTTTAGAATAGAAATACATTAGAAAAGTAAATACAAGTTTATAATGGCTAAGAATGGGTTTTTTGTTCAATATAAAAAAAAAACTCAATATTCTGGAATAATAAGAATAATTATTTGAAAAATGATTGCTTTGTCTTCAACACAATCGTTTTTGGAAAACATATTTTGCGAACGAATAACAATCAACATAAGGCTGAAAAGCAAATAATGGCTGAGTCTTTAATTATAAGAATATATCATGAACTTCTAATATTTATATTTTAGAATAATTCAACACTACAATTTGGAATAAAGTATGATATTATCTAGCAATTTTATCGTGTATATTACAATTAGAAATAAAAAATTAATTATAATTTTGTTAAAGAAATTATAACCTAATGTGCTCAAACAAGTCAAGTTATAATCTGATATAATTATTCAGTATTTCTTTTGTTGTTCGCGCATTGCGTAGGTTATGATACTAGTTTTCAAGATACTTTGACTCAAGTCAGATGTGTATGAAACGTACGGCTAATGCACGGCGTAATACGTGGACCGATGATTTCGGATATTGGGCTGAAATCTGGCCGCCCTCCATTTTGTCACCACTATTTTGTGCTTTTGGCGCGTTTCTTTTTCAAAGTTCAAAAGTTGGAGGATAAATTGCAACTGGGTAACGTGAAATGCCACTCACTTTTTACTTCGAGCAGTTCAGTTGGGAAAAAGTGAACGCACTAACCAAAAGCAAATTGCACTAAGTGGTAGAAAAATACTTAAATATGTTAAACAACTACTCCTTAGAAAAACTTGGACAATTTCTTCGATTTTTGTTTTGCTTTTTGTATATTTCTTCGATTATACGTAAAATATTTGAAATCAGTGTTCCGCAGCTAATCAACTACGATTATGCTGAATAGCTTTGGCCCAAAAATATGATGCTTTAAAGAAACGCAACGCAATTTTCTTTTTATTATAGGAGTAACATGATGCTATTTTAGGATGATCACTTTTGCCATGTCGTATATGATATTCGGCCAAAAATACGTATATTTTATCAGTGTTGCTTCATATTCTAATACTTTTAATCACCTCTTGAGTATGATTATATTAGTTTATGCTTAATATTATATTTTTACTGTGTAGGAATAAAGCAGTGTGAAGATGAAAAGATTTGGAGCAAAATTGAATAAAATGCAGAAGAAAAAGAAAGCGATCTGGTGGTTGAAACTAAGTATGAGGTATTTGTACAAAGACTCATGCCTGGGAGAAGTTTGAGCATCCCGTGAGCTACTAATGTTTCGGCCTTTAGCGTACCAGAGAGTCTCTTTTACCTTCTTGTTATTTATAGTGTGCATTGAGGGCATTGCACAATCTTAAGTGTGGGGTGAGGAGATTGTTTGTGTGATTTTCTGTGCTATCCTAACTTAGTTGTAATATTCGTTCTTAGTGTAGTGATTTTTTTTTTTTTAAATGGAAAAAAAATGAAAATTAAGAGGGAAAAAAAGCATAAAATTTGGACTTTTCCCGATGATGAATTTTGTGGACAGCTTTCTTGAGGGATTAAGGTCTACTAAAAAAAACTAAATTTTTCTGATAGTTAGTTTTAGTTAGATAATTATCCTGCTTGGTTTTTCTTTTTGCATCGGTTCTTTTTCAAGGGATATAACTTGAACCGGGTAAAAAAAAAAATTAGGATTAGATTTTTTTTAGGACTAGTAAAAGAGGGAGAAGAAAAAAACTTTTGTTACCTGTTTGATACTAGAATATTTATGCATGAGCTTGAGTAGTACTTTCCTATGAGTGCTTGAGTTATGAATAAAAGCAGATTTTCTGACGCCTAAGCTTAGGGTTGTGACTTTGTATATAGCCTATTCTTATTTTGTTGTTCGCTATGATCATGTTTGTCTTAGAGTAGAATTAACCCATCTTGATTGGTACTTGTGCCATGTGTGGTGAGGATTTCTTACATATATGTCATATTTTGCATCTTAGTCTAGAACTTGTCCTGCATGTTATTGAAGCGGAATAAAAGTGTTGCTCTGTTTAGAAGATGATAATAGGCTTTCTTTGATATGTTTTGTGAATGTTAGTATTTTCATATATTGTACCACCAGCTAGCCTTTTGAGTCTATAACCTTTTGTTTGGAAGCCGTATTTTTGCCTTGATCTGTTTGTTGAAGCCCTAGTTTTTGCACTCTGCTTCCTTGAGCACTATTGCTTACACTGTGATATTAATTGTGAAATTTGAAGATAGTGATGGTTTAGTGAAGAATGGTGACCAATGATAGTTGCAAAGTGATAGAAAGGCACTCTTGAAAATAATGTGACATGAAAAAAAAAAAGAAAAAAAAATTGCTTTAAAAAAAAGAAACGTTCTTGATACGAGAAAATACTTGTGAAACAATCGATGAAGAGAGGGCTGGAAAATAAAGTGAAAGTAGAAAATAATGTGTGATGAGGTCTAAAAGTGCAAAGTGCTTAGGAAATGTAAATCACTATTATATAATTCTCCTACCCGTCTCTTAGACAACATTATAACCCGTTAAAGTCTTATTCGTTTCTAGTCGAGCATACCTAATTAGTAAAGATGTATATAATGGGCAAGCCTATGGTTCTTTATGCATACATGTGAATTCGTTTGTGAGTGCGAGAGTTGTTCTTTGAAGCTAAGTCCTTAAATTATATTCATTCTATTATTTGAGTGTATGGACTATTTCTTCATGTTAAGGCACTTGTTTCATGATAGATAGGTAATGTTATTAGCTTTATTTGACAGAGTAGGTGAACGAGCTTAAATTTGGTGAGTTAGAGTCCCACCTTGATATTAGGAGATTAGAAGTTTGTTGTTTGTTTGGGACTTGTATATTTTACACGATGATAAGGAAGTATATATGATTGGTTGAGTTGTTATAGGGCCTAATTGGTAATATCAACCGAAGTGGTGGTGTTTCTAGGCTTGATTTATTGAGAGTAATTTTAATGCTTACTCGAGGAGAAGCAAGAGTCTAAGTGTGGGGTGTTGATGTTCGGCCAAAAATGCGTATATTTTTTATTGTTGCCTCATATTTTAGTATTTTTAATCAACTCTTGAGTATTAATTATATTGCTTTATGCTTAATATTATATTTTAACTATGTAGGAATAAAGTGGTGTGAAGATGAATAAATTTGGAGCAAAATTAAATATAACACAGAAGAAAAAGGAAATAAAATAAAATAATTAAATAGCAAAGGACAAAGGGGAGAAAACTTTTGGTATCTGTACCCTCCAGAGGAAGACAAATAAACAAGGAAATCAAAGTCAAGGCAAACCAAAGAAATTTGAACGTGATATTGCAAAAATGCTACTGCATTTTGCGCCAGGGCTAGCGCGAGGCGCTGCCCTGGACGCTGGTACAGGATTTTTTCTTCTTCGTCCTGGACAAGGTTATTTCGATCGTACACGGTCTCAACTCGTATAAAAGGAGATCTAAAATACTTTGAAGGAGAATTCATGTGGAAGAACACACAACACGCTTTGGAGGGGGATTCTCACTAGTTTTTCTTGTCTTCTCTTCCTTTAATTTCATAGTTTTTTAGTTCTAGAGTTTTGGGTGCTACATGAACGTTGTAGTTTGAAGCTTAAATCGTTCTTAGTATTTTATCATATTCATTTGTTTATTTAATTTTACGTTTAATTATTTGATTGCTTGATCGTCAATTAAATACTATCTATGAATATAGGATTGAACTCGGGAAAGGGAATTCTAGATTGCATATAAAATTGAGTAGAACAAAATCTTAACTCGGGGGGAGGGGGGGGGGGAGGGATTTGCGGTTAGGATAGGAATGTACATAATCGCTTTGCTTGGTTACTATATAGGAATTATTAATGCGTTCTTGTTAATTCTAATTCCATAGGAATATAGGCGTTAGATTAGCTTGAATAGGCAAGTAGTACTTCGGGAGAAAGCTACGAGCAATATTAACCCTTTCAACCAATAAACCAGATAAATTAATTTGACGATTTAAGTGAAAAACTCAACGGGATTGTTACCTAACCCATAACTCTAGAATATTTAGTCACATTGAATTCATCTTTAAGCTTGTCGTTGTTTTCTTTAATCTCTTAATTTGTTACTCTAAATTAATTTTAGTTAAATATTCATATATTGGATGCGCTTGAATAGATTAATTGTTTTGATTTAATCTAGTTGATAGTTAATCACAAGTCCCTGTGGATACGATATTTGGACTTATAATTCTATATTATGTGTACGACCATGTATACTTGCGTGTGCGTTTGAGAGCAACCGTATGGAAAAGAAGTGTAAATTTTATCTTGATCTCGACTTTCAAATGTCAATTGATTTATTTGCTGTATTAATTTATATTCTCTCTTCACTATAAAATAGACATAATTTGACCCGCACAATTATAAGAGAAAAATGTTTGGTGTATTGTTACCAAATGTGAAAATAGAACAATAAGCAGATAAAATGTCAGACCAAGTTTGATATCATATAAGGTAGTAAGTATTATTTTGTAATGTTTAAATGGTTTGAAAGACTTATTTTTTTACGGAGGAAAAAAAAGGAAGGGTAGGTTTAGTTGAATGGAGGCTAGTGACCAAAAAAAAAGTTTACTTTTCGAATTTGAGCACTCTTTTTTATTGGGTTTTTACGTCACTTATTGTTACACCCCATGTATTTATATGTAAAAGTACGTTGTAAATCAACTGATTAAGGTCGAAAATGAGATCATCTTTGAAAGTTGTTTATCCTACAAACGGATAACAATTGAATTTATATGTTGTTTTAAGGATACGTGATTTCACTTGGCACAAAATAAGAAAATAAGTAACTGATATTAAATTGATTGTAAAGAAAAATAAAGCAAACCAAATGATATGCGCAACTTTGGCTCTCGATACAAGTTGCCCTCGAACCAAATGAATGAGCAAAATAAGATATGAACATAGTATTGAGAACTTAAAAAAAAGAATAGTATATTGCTTTGAATTGCGTGAATCTGATGCACTTTAAAAATTATTAGACCTCCTTTATATAGTAGGGGAGTTCTACTTATGGTACAACTCTAAATACAGTAATAAATCCCCTGATTGGCTAATTAATCGGCTTCATCTTGATACGTGTTGAGATTTCCTCCGTGATCCTCACTTGATTACGGATATTTTAGGCTTACCGTTACTTGACTAGATAAAACTTCCATCGGTCTCGCTTGGTCTCCATTCTGCTTGGTCTCGATCTTGGCTTACCTCGTCATTGATCAGTCTCTAAATTAAGGGTTCAGCAATCTAACTTCGTGCTGAGGCTAGATATAACACGAGGTCGAACTATGGCATGTTATGATCCAACATCGATTAGTCATAAGAGTGGCATGAATATTCTGACCGTATACAGATAGTCCCCTCGTTTCTCAGAAATAAGGTGATGAGAAACAACATGAATTCACGAAATCCGTCCCCACGAGTGATGAGGTCAGTGACGAGCTCGACCGTGATGTAAGTGACGAAATGACCCGTCGGTCTAGTTACCAAGGCATTAAATTCCTGTCAGGTGCTGGTCAGCCACCACCGGTTCTGAACCGTCGCCTTCTACCTATAAAAAGCCTCAACTCTCTCCCATTCAAACTTTTACAATCAAAGCCTTTTCTGCTCTTTCTTTCAAAGAATCCTCTTACTTCATAATTTCCATATCCAAAATTCTTTGAACTCTAATCAACATCCTTACTCTTTTACTTGTTGTTCATAAATGGCTAAAACTTCTAAAACAGTGCCGCAAAAAGAGGTTGCTTCTTCATCGCGTCCCGCCGGTGATGAGGCTATGGCGGAGCCCCACCTTGAGGAATTTGTTCCGACGGGGTGCCCAACCGTCACTGACTTCAAAATAGAGAAGACCCCTCGGTGCAGGGCCGATGCGATCCAATGTCGAGGTATATATGCACCATCACCGAGGATATCCTCAACAAGGTCAAGGAAGAGTGCAATTGGGTAAACAAAGATGTGGTCGTTCCTTCTCCTGAGGAATCGATCACCACATAAATGGAGGGGTATCTAAGTGTTTACACTTAACCCTTTACGTTTAGCCTCTTAGACCCCATAATTGTCGCCTTCTGCAAAAGATACAATATCACCATAGGCCAAATCCACCCTTCATTTTGGAGAATAGTCGTTCTCCTCCGTTTCTTCACGAGCAATATCCAGGGATGTCCTTTCACCCTCGATCACCTCATGCGTCTTTACAGTCCCCGACTCTATCGAGGGGGACTGATCAAGCTTACCCGTCAGGCCAGTAGGGCCCCCATTCTCCAGCATCGACGAGTCTCGGGATCGAGGTTGGATTGGCAGATTCCCGCCGAAGATATGCCATTCCCAGAGACGTGGAACATGAATCATAAGTACTTTTACCTCGAACGATTACTTTTCTGTTTCATTTCCTTCCATATTTCCTTATCTCCATTTTGGTGTTGCAGCTGTGGCCTAGATGCCGGACCCGGTTCTGAAATTGAAGAGATAGGTCCAAGACCTGGTGTCTCAGAGGCCTTACTTCGAAGGTGCGTGGATGGAGTTATCAAAGGGTCTATGGGAGGCCCGCAACCATGATAAATTTCTATCTCGTATTGTTTATTATTTCAGCCTTTTCTCAAACTAACTCATCTCCCTTTCTTTTACCGGGAAGGATGTTGCAATGAGACCCCCTTCTGCTGACGAAGAAACCCCTTCCCCAGCCATCAGCTCCAAAGCCGGCCAAGGAGAGAAATCAAAAAAGGGCTCCGAGTCCCCTGGGCTCGGAAAAGAAAAAACCGATGAAAGGCTTGTAATCCTAAGGCAGATGCTATTTCCATGTCCTCATACTCAATCTACCGATTAAGGGACGAGTCCAAAGAAGAAGATGAAGAAGACAATTCCAGGCTAGTGGCTCATACGCGGGCTACTGCTTCGGTACAAAATCCCTCCGAACAGAAGGCAATTGATGAGGGAGCTTCGGCCGAGGTCCCCGAATCAGAAAGAGCAGAGGCCGCCCCGTCCCCAGCTAAGACGGTGGAGAGAGAATCAGGAGGCAAGGCTTCCCAAGCAATGAAAGAGGTCCCAGGGGTCGAGCTCCGGGTGGTTGATATTTCGGAATCATACCAGATTTTGGATACCATGATTTGAATGGCCAATATGATGGATAGTCATCGGATCGATCTCCAGAGTTTCTTCGATGGGTTCAAAGCTGCTACTTCCGAGGATATCACCAGATTAGGTGATTTACCGATGCTGAAGAAAATACCATCGCCGAGTGCCACAGGATCTTCATCGAGCTCGAGGGTGGTGGACCAATTCTCGGCTCCTAGCGTTAACCCAGGCCACAAATGGCACCTAGTGCTTACCGTCCTAGAGGACGCCCGAGTCTTCTCTTACCCTGTTGGGGTTGCTAGTTATCTGAGAGGTTTGGTGACCGAGGAGGACCAGGCTGTGATGAACATTGTGGGGCTGCTTGCCTGTTCAATGGGCTCAACACGCTCTAAATCGGGTAATCTTCGAGAATATATTTCTTACTCCCTTTATACTTAGAATTGTAGATTATTATTAACATCTTCTTCCTTACTTGTAGGCCTCAATTTTGCACCAAGAAGACTTAATCATAGTTTGAGAAAAGCACAAGGCCGAAGTTTGGGGCCTTACCGAGGAAAGCGACACCTATAGGCTTCTCAGTGAGAAGCTTCAGGCCGATCTGGTTGCGGCTCGGGATGAGCACACTAATATGGCCGAGCAAGTATTCTGAATACTTCATGATAGTCAAGATGAGTTAGAGATAATGATTAATGATCCGATTCCGCAGATTTGACAAAGTCTTGAGCAGATCGGACGACTCGACTAGCAGGTGGATGAGATACGGGCCCAGGCTGAAGCTTTCAAGAAAAACATGGATATCCTAGCCTAGAAGAAGGAGACCGTCCAAGCACAGTTGGATTTGGCCGAGACTCAGCTTTGAACTGCAAAAGAGAAGAGCTTAGTGCAGGTCGAGAAGATCAAGGAGCTTCAGTCTCAGCTGGATTCAGCCACCAACAAGATCGAGGAGGCTAAGTCTGAGGTGGCCACGATCGATATTAAAGCTGATGAAAAGGTGGCCCAATAAAAAATCAACGTCGATCCATCCAGACCAAGGCTAGGAGCATGATAGATCATGCAAAAATGGCAAGCTCGGAGGGAAGCCCTCGATGACGCTCAAACCCAGGACTTCGACATCGTGGCCGAGGTCGAGAATGCCCAAGCAGAAGAAAATTGGGATCAGAAGCTAGCCTTTCCCGAGGATGACTCCGGTAGCCTCATTGAATTTGAAGATGGAGAAGATCCCAAGGACGGAGATGCAGCCTCTGATGGAGACCAAGCCTCATAGGACTTAGTATTATCTTGTTCTTTTTTTTTGCACTTTTTCGGAGTCTGTTCTGAGCCGTTGTATATATTTTAGATTTGGCCGATTTGGCCCTTGTAAAGAATATCGTTTTATATAAATACAAGGCTATCTTTTCACCTTTCGGCTCTTATGTTTTTATTTTTTTGCTTTGTAAATTTGTAGTCACAAAGGTTGAAATGCCTTAGCATGAGATAATAAGGTTGTGTTCGAGGGTACGAACAACCCTTGCATTTGTTAGAGTTTTTGGTGCTCGATATTATCAAAGCTTTTCTCGAAGATGTCTTAGATTTGTGACTTTGCCGAGGGTAGCCTTTTAGAACCGATTACGAAAGAATTTACATTTTTGTCTTTTTTGAAGGCCTATTTTTGTTACGGATTTTGGACGTCTCCGAGCCGTGTTAAATTGGCCGTAGCCTTTTAGTTTGGGTTCTGCCCATTAGGCTTGTTTTCCCGAGACAATAGTCCCCGAGTGAGGTGCCGTGGCCTTCAGAGATCCGGGAGTTGCCTATTAGGTATTTTGTCCCCGAGGCCCGATAACTTGGGGTGTTTGAGTTGAATGGTCGTCCCCGAGTGAGGGAGCGGTCATTCATGGTTAGGTTAAGTATTTCCCTTAGGCTCGTTACAGTACGAAGCTATTTAAGAGATGTAAAGAGGAAAAATTTTAACCATTAGATGTTTGCATGAAAAGTAATTCTCTTTATTCTTTATCAAAATAGTCATACATGCGTACATGTTTAAGCCAGGGCTCGAACAATCTATGTGGGCACGATTCTTTCTGACCGTTTGGCCCTACAATAAATCCTATGTATCGAGACCCTCCTTTTATGAAGTAGTTTCTTCGCTAGAGTTGATATAGTATATCCGAAGATATCCCCCTCCAGTATTCGAGGCTGATTGTAGAGGAACCTCAGATATTGTTGAAATGATCTTCGATGTCGATTCATAATCGGTCTTAATTCTAAGTTAGCACGATTCATTGTTGCCTCGTTAAAAACCTCGCCGAAAAACCCATTGGGACAAAACCGATCTAAGGGAAAAAGAGTGCAACACGTGCTTTCAGACCTAAAGACTTCATTCCATTTGCTGAAAAATCCACCGTTGATTCTTGTTGACCACCTACAAGCATTAGTCTAAAATAAAAATGTAAATAAAAAGAGGTGGTACCTCAGCAGTAGTATCGTTTTAGGTGTGATATGTTCCAATTGCTCGGCAGTTGTTCCCCATTCATCATTCCGAGCTTGTAGGACCCTTTTCCGGTGACCTCAAGAATCTGGTATAGTCCTTCCTAGTTTGGACCCAGTTTTCCTTCTTTAGGATTTTGGGTGTTGAGGGTGACTTTCCTTAGCACCAAGTCCCCGATGCTAAAATGTCAAAGATTGGCTCTTCGATTGTAGTATCTCTCGATCCGTTGTTTTTAGGCGGCCAATCGGACGAGAGCAACTTCGCGTCTTTCATCCAGTAATTCTAGATTCATATTCATGGTCTCGTTATTTGACTCTTTTGTTGTATATCGAAACCTGATACTAGATTCTTTGACCTCGACCGGTATTAGAGCTTCGACGCAATAAACTAATGAGAACGGGGTAGCTTCGGTACTAGACTTCGATGTTGTGATGTATGCCCAAAGAACCTCGGGTAGGATTTCCTTCCATTTTCATTTGGCATCAGCTAGTCTCTTCTTAAGATTTTGGATGATGGTTTTGTTGGTCGATTCGGCTTGTCCGTTCCCACTAGGATGATAAGGCGTTGATAGGATTATTTTGATCTTGTGATCCTCGAGAAATTTGGTCACCTTACTGCCGATGAACTTCTTTCCATTATCGCATACAATTTCTGAGGGCATCCCAAATCGACATATGATGTGGTCCCAAATAAAGTCTATGACTTCCTTTTCCCTGACTTTCTCGTAAGACTGTGTTTCAATCCACTTAGAGAAATAATTAGTCATAAATAAAATAAACTGAGCTTTACTTGGGGCCAATAGAAGAGGGCCAACGATGTTCATTCCCCATTTCATGAACGGCCACGGTGACAAGACCGAGTGGAGTAGTTCCCCGGGTTGATGAATCATTGGTGCATGCCTTTGGCACTTGTCGCATTTTGGAACAAACTCCTTTTCATCTTTCTCCATGTCGATCCAGTAGTATCCGACCCTGATCACTTTGTGGACCAATGATTCGGCACCGGAATGTTTTTCGCAAGTGCCCTCATGGACTTCCCTTAGAACGTATTCAGTGTCTCCTGGCCCCAGACATATCTCTAAAGGACCATCGAACATCCTTCTGAAAATTGTTCCGTCTTTGGACAAGGTGAATCGTGATGCCTTTGTGCGCAGGGATCTCAATTCTTTTGGATATGATGTGAGCTTCCCATTCTTTAAATACTCTACGTATTTGTTTCTCCAATCCTAGGTCAAACTTGTGGAGTTTATCTCGGCATGAACTTCTTCTACCACCGATCTCATGATTTGTACGGCAGCCCCCGAATTGAGTTCATTGTCCTTGATCGATGACCCTAGGTTTGCGAGGGCATCAACCTCAGTATTCTGATCTCGAGGCATATGTTGCAAAGTACACTCCTTGAATCGGTGTAGAGTTACTTGTATCTTATGCAGGTATTTCTGCATTCGGTCTTCTTGAACTTCAAAGGTTTCGTTAACCTGGTTCACCACGAGAAGGGAGTCACATTTGGCCTCGATTACCTCCGCCCCCCAAGACTTTGGCTAATTCGAGACCTGCAATCATGGTCTCATATTCGGCCTCATTGTTAGTCAATTTTATAGTTCTGATGGATTGCCTAACTACATTACCTGTGGGTGGTTTCAGCACAATGCCGAGTCTAGATCCCTTGCGTTCGAAGCACCATCCGCAAAGAGGGTTCATATTCTCGAGGATGTACCCGAGTTTACTAACAGTTCTTTTTCAACCTCAAGGTACGAGGGACGGCGTGGAGTCAGCCACGAATTCTGCCAAGATTTGAGACTTGATGGCTGTTCGAGGTCGATATTCAATATCGTACCCGTTGATTTCTACTGCCCATTTGTTCAACCGACCCAAAAGTTCGGGTTTATGCAAAATATTTCGAAGTGGATACGTTGTTACAACACATATGAGATGACATTGAAAGTATGGTTTTAGTTTTCTATGTTACACCCCGTATTTTGAGTGGAATTTTTTTTATAACTTATCTTCAATAAGTAACCATAGCCAGCCCATAAAAAATATTATCAATTTTGATGGTGGCAGTCTTATCACATGAATCTCTAGCCTATTTGATTTTCTTTATATTTACATATCAAGAATCATGTGAATACTACGCATACACAGCACAAACAAACAAACAGTGTAGACACAATGTTATCACATGACTTGAAATATTGGTGTGACAAAATAATATTTTTGCTAATCTTTTACATGTTCTAACACTCTTTCTGTTTCATATTTTAAAGTTACTCTTGAAACTTTTATATTTTGATATTTTTCTATTATACTTTCGGCATAATTCATATAATACTATGATTTAAATTTGTATTACTTTTGAGCATTTTGTTGCATACAATATTAAAATATGAGTAAAGATAACAAATGAGCGTTACAATATTGGTAGATTTGCAATAGATATTATGACCATTAAAAGTGGTAATATTATTTTAAACCTTTCTATGTTACAACAGAATATGTCTATGCCTACCCGTAAGTTTACTAACCTTGATACCTTTAGATATTATATTAGTGTGATATTTTCTTTTAAGTAGACTATTTTAGGAAAAGTTTTATAAGTATAATTTTGGATAGTTACCATTATTATTATTTTCGGATATGTTAAATTATACACATAATATGAGAAAGTTTATGATATTTTCTTTATTGTAATGATATAAATTAATTTTTTCACAAGAAAAGAAGGTTATCTTATTTACCATTTGAAGAATTACATATACGAAAATTTTTACTCTTTATGAGATTAGGAAAATTCTAAGTTGATAAAATATATGTATTTTTACATGGATGTTTTAATAAAATAATATTATATGTATTTATTTTATATGGTACCACATGACCACGATAGTAGGGTACACAAAGTGTGTTAAAACTAGGTAGTATTTTTTAGTAATTTGGGATAATTTTTTATTACGTGGGTAATTAATTAATTATCGGGTAACAGAAAATTACCTAATAATTACTAAATTATGGGACAAATATTAAAACACCTCCTAAAAACGTGGCAGCATGGCACAAACCAAACAAGTGACTCTTAAAGTCACACTATTAGGTGGCTTGTTTAGATAATTTTGTGACATTAAACCTATAACCTTTTTATGAGGGAATGATTTAAAACCTCTTGGATGCTACTGCTTCCGAATTAAGCTTCAGTTCTTATCAAAGGGGCTAAAACTTTGATGGCCCATCTACCAATAATTTCCAATCAGCTTATACTTTTTACACTGCTTTAGGAACAAAGTGCGGACATAGTGCTTGTAAATAACTATTTCAACAGTAATTCTTTTCAATATCTTATTCTTGAACCCTGCAATTTAGAGTAGGTTTAATTAACTAGGATGTAGAGAGCATTTGCTGGATAATAACCTTCATCTGTCAGTTCTTAGAAGTGATTAGATGAATTACACTACGATGATGTTGTAGTATAAGGATTACAAGGAAGAAAGAATTGTCGAGGAAGGAAGGTATTCAGTCATGATGATGCTCTGGTATATAATTCAGTTTGAAGTCGTTAACAGATAGACCACTCAATCTCTTAAGTCTGAAGTTTAGAACCTAAAGATATAGAGCTAAGGTATGTTAAGGCTATCCCTTCTTTCTTTTGGCATGGTCCAAATTATACGAAAGAAACGAGCAAACTCATGGTTTCCATAAATTACTCTATTCATAGAAATACTAGGGGTGTCTATATTCTTGATTCCCCTTGTGAATTATTGTTATCTTCTATTCATGGGTCTCGAAAATACGTATGTTGGTAAAGTTTATTTCATGATATTAATCAGAGGCATAATGACCTTATGACGTACCGAGAGATTTTATTGACGTATTTCATATGCATTTCATGCATTTACATATGCACATTGACCCATGACCAGATGGCGTTATATACGCGTATATATGTAAATATATGTATATGGGATATGGGAAAAGGTTACGGCGTTATATACGCACCACCACCTGATCAGCTGGTATATGATGATGATGTTGCCCACATTGGCTGAAATATGGTTCAAACGGCGTTATATACGCTTATATATGTATGTATATTCAAACGGCATTATATACGCATATATATGTATATGGGATATGGGAAAAGGTTATGGCGTTATATACGCACCACCACCTGATCAGCTGGTATA